>JAUKWC010055829.1:0-40193 GCA_032356245.1 Endocladia muricata | reverse complement strand
CTAATCCCCTAATCCCCTAACCCCCTAATCCCCTAACCCCCTACTCCCCTAATCCCCTAATCCCCCATCAGAGCCACAAAGTGATGAACGCGCATACTAAACAGAACGTAAAGTTCGACTAACGCCTCGCACTTCGAAACTCCAACTACCTACCCCTGGTTCGTCCACGTCCGAGTTAGCAGCTGGAAAGCAAACCGGAGACGACTTCGGCTTTGATTTATCTTCTTGAAAGCGAAGACACGTTTGCTGCCGCGCCCCGATTGTCATAAGTTGATGGCGTGGAAGAACATGAGTACCTCATAGGTTCTGGCGGGGTCGACAAAAAATGTTCCGGGTAGAACTACCTCCAAAACCTTGCTGACGTTAGAGGGAATGAACTCGGGGCCAACACTAAGGGACCCCCGTCGTTCTTCTGCCTCAGGGCGGCATCCGTGATTTCCCCAGTCTTCTTTCCTTTCAAGTCTATAACACAATTTACAGCGCGGCGGGCACTATCTGCTTCATCCGCTCGCTGTCTAGCTTGCGAGAGACCTGGTCGTCGCTCTCGACAGAAGTGCGGAAGACGCCGCCAGGCTTGTGCTGCTTGCTCCTCACGGCGGCAATTTCCTTGATCGCCATTGATGCCTCGTCATCTGCTGCGATGACGAAGTGCACGATGGTTAAAATGTGGTACCTCGTGAGGTCGAACTTCGCGTTCACCTGGGTTGAGGAGAGATGTGCAAAGAAGGCACGCAAGCACATCCCGGCTACTCCCAGCCGGCTGAGATCAGTCCGCACCATGGTTACAGCGCGGGTAGAAACGAAAGGGAGAAAGGACCCAGGAATGAAGGAGGCGCAGGGAAGGAGAAGCAGAGCGTCGCAGGCGATGGAAGGAAAACGACATGGATCGAAGGACAGGGAGGAGAGACGACGAAAAAGCAAGGCAAGCAGGAGAGATGGACCCGATAAATCGGAATCAAGGGGGTTTGACAGGCCGTGCTGTGACAGCAGATGTGAGCCATTTGTACTGCGGAGAGAGAGAGCAGCGGCCAGGATCCCGTCATGCTCCCACACGCTCACGTTTCTCCTCCGTAACAGCAGTTGCAAATATTGTGGCCACCTCCACAAAACTTAGGACAAGAAATAGTCTTCTCAGAGTGCGCGGGGGTTTCACTAGTAACAAGGGCTGCGATATAAACATCTGAGAACACATGAGCAGTTGGATGTAAGAAACTTATCCTGAAAACCTACATCCATCTGCCCATGTATTT
Organism: Endocladia muricata; assembly: GCA_032356245.1. Classification (NCBI taxonomy): domain Eukaryota; phylum Rhodophyta; class Florideophyceae; order Gigartinales; family Endocladiaceae; genus Endocladia; species Endocladia muricata. Next base: position 38,943 of record JAUKWC010055829.1, on the reverse strand, counting down.
TTACATGTGTAGATCTCAGCCACTGTCACTAGTGACACCCCACCGATCGTACAAACTACATATTTTCCGAACGTGAAATGAAGCTTACGCAGTGTGCTCAGAGTCGCTTCTTTTTGTCCGCGACGATAATTGCCGCCAACCGTGCCCGTTCTTCTTTTCCTGGCCACCGTGTCCGTACCCATCCTGCGCTACAGCTTTCGTCTCTCAAGCTTTCCATTTTCTACCGCCACCCGTGCACCCTCCTCGGCACACGGACCTCTTCTAGTCTTCTCCGCCTTCCCAGTATAGAATCCCTCGTCCTCCATTCGCAGTGTTAATTGTTTCTCTCGATTGGCGTACCTCCGAAATGACCGACAAATTTTCCATCACGATCTCCACCGGAACTCGCTCACGATGGCCACAGAGCTCCAGCCAGGGGTACAATCCAAGCCTGAGTCGCAGCCGGTGGCGAAGCGGGAAAAGTTCCGGGCCAGCGCGGGCATGGAGCCCTCTCAATCGGGCGCACCACCACGCAAACGCCAGCGCCGGGATGCTTCAGGGCAGGCACACCCTTCGTTCGACTGCTGTCCAGCACCAGAAAGTTCGGACGGTGAGGACTCTGATGTTGTTGCTGTGGAGGTCGAAGAGCAGCCGACGTCGTGCCAGACTTTCTCCGAGGCCCCTACGAGTGCGCTGAGGTGTGCCTATACACTGCGCGGACCGGTTACCCGCAACACGTGTTTCGCGAAAGCACGGACGCCACCATCGACGGCATGCAGCCGAGCATGGTTGAGCGCGGCCACAACTACGACCTTATCGTCATGTCGGTCACAGTGGGACGGTGCGACCATCCCTCGCTGCTGGATATCGCTGACGAGACCATCAACGACAGCACGGCGTTGTGCGAAGGTGTGAAGTGTGCTATGGTGGACAGCCTTTATCGCCGTCAAGCCGTCCTGAGCCTGAAAGACGGGAAGGACCGCACGGCATACGCTTGAAAGCTTATCCGCGGGCGTCTCATCCGCCGAATGGATGGATGGGGCATGACGGATACGGAAATCATGTCCGACGCGTTGCAGCAGAACACATCCGCCGGACTGGTCCGCATTGACAAGTCTTTCTTTCACTACCTCATGAGTGTCATCCAGTACATGCATGATCTCGCCGTGAACAACGACATGGACCTCCTCGGGCTGAGTCAGAAGGGATCTGGGGAAGCAATGACGAAGGCTGTTCGGTTCCCAGCAGCCGGCCTGTCTCGCTACTATCGTCACCTACGACTTGCAACGATTTTTTTCCAAGACTCAGGCCTTGTCAGAATTGTGCGCTACCTGACCACCGACACCTTGACCTCTAAAAAGCTCGGCATCATTCACGTTTATGGCCGGCATGTTTGGTCAGAGAGCCATCGATTCGTAGCTTTGTTCATGATTTCCGCGTCGCAGTTCGTCAACACTGCGGACCACAGCGGAAAGTTTGAACCTGAAACATTCTCCGCGTGGGCGCGTGAGCTTTGCCACGTCTGCCTAGACTTGTTTGAGAAGTATTGCAATGGAAAAGGCCTGATTTGTGACGACTTTCACCGGACTGAAATTGCTTAAGCGAAACTGCTCAGAATTTCCGTCGAAGATCTCTACCTGAAGCAGATGTGCGTTTCCGCGAAGAGAGAGAATGACTCTGGAGAAGATCTGCAGAAGCGAAAGAAGGCCCACGCTATCCTCTTCGCGAACAAGCTGCGTGAGCCTTTTGCTCCGGGGCCCATTAAGTACACCGCCCCGGCTCTCGTGATCACCCCAGATGCTGTGCCATTGGCACGCCGGTCTAGCCGATGTGGTCCTGCTTCCTACGAAACTGCCCTCAAGCCTGCAATCCATACCCGTAAAGCCCCAGGAGTGATGCCCGCGACAAAAGCGCCTGCCAGGGAGACAACGTCTGCACCGTCCTCGCGGTCAATGCCTCAACTTGTGGAGATTATGCAGCCAGGGAAGTCTGGTGCAGCGAAAAGGCCGGTGGCGCGGTCGATACGAGAGGTCGAAGGTAAGGCCAAGGCGGCCCGGGAAAATACAGTCCAACGTGAAGCTGCCTGCAGATCTTCAACGCCAACGTTCCGAACCAGCCGCCGGGTGGCACTGCGGAGAAGACCGTGGATTTTGAAGAAACACCCGCCAATTGGGAAATTCTGGCATACGTCGGCCCGCCAGATCACGGAGAAGAGGAGTTGCGGATGTTTGTGGGGAAAGAACCGCACCCCACGCTCGGACTGCTTCCTCTCCACATACCCATGGAGCACCGGGCACACTCGTACCTCGCCATCAAGGCCGTCGTAGCCATGCATCGGCTTCGGTTTTTCATGGGGAGCTCCATGTTCTTTGCCGAACTTGAGGGTATCGTTGTGGGTCTGGAAATCTGGAAGCCCACCCGGTCTCAGACACACTTCTGGAAGGACGTAGCAGACGGGGGTGAGGATTGTAGCAGAGGATATGCCTACTTTGAGAGGCGACAATGTGAGCTTCAGCACCTCGGCTACACGTGCGTTCAGAATTTCGCTGACCCCACCGGCATTCCCCAGGGAAGCCTCGACCGCCTAATGTTGCCGCCTAAGTAGAAGCTTTCCCCCGTTGAAGACCTGTTTTTGTTCATTCCAAGCACATTCCGCTGGGAGAATGCACTGGGACAGGGGACGAAGGATACCTGGTGGAACCGGATTGTCAATGAGGGGGAAGACGAGGGGGACGCAAAGACTGGGAGCTGGGAATCGCCCGCTACTCCAGTTCACGGAGGCTGGTGATAAAAGCGTGCCAATCGAGGGGGAATTGGGTGCCGGCTTCGCGATGGCGTGCACAGCTGGATGTGTGGGTGGGTCAGCTTGCTGCCTATGTCAGTTTGAGCAAGATATCTGGGAGGAACCTGTTCATGCTTAAAACGGGGGGTCAGTTTTTGGTTACTGGGATCTACTCCCCGCGGCAAGCGGCGCACAATCACTTCGGCGAGTCATTGAAAGCGGGGACTGTGGGCTTTTCCGCAGTCGTGAGCGCGGCAGTGGGCTTCCCGTTGTGGGTGTGTGATTATTGAGATGTGTTTGCATACGAGGAGGAGAGCAAGGAGATCGTAGCGGCAGGATCGTTCGCGATGAAGAACATCATTGTGCCGACCATCTCTGTGCTTTTCGGGCATGGACATGTCACGAACGCTGGGGCTGAGTATGAGGACCGTATTGCGGATGAGTTCACGGTACGGTACAGTGTGTACTTTACGCCGGAATGGAAAGGTGTACGGGACCACGTGTTCTACGCACTGAGAGGGCTACTGCAGTTCCCGGCCAGTGACATGGCCCGTGTTAGTTGTAGGAGTAATGAAAGAGGTGAGGAGTCGGACAGTGGGGACGACGTGGACGTGGTTTGGCCTGCTGACTTGCACGCGGACGGGAGTAGTAGGGCAGACGAAATCAATCTTAGGGATGATGGTTTCGACTGCGATAACCCTGAGGACTTGATTACCGTTCTGACAAGTAGTGAGCAAGATTAGCTAGCTGCACGAAGAAGTGACTGAATACCGTGAATTAAAACAAACTTCAATACTACATGCCACTTTTAGAGCCGGTTGCCGCGCGAGCATGCCACACTCTAGCAGCTGAAAAAGACTTGGCCTCAGCCGTAAGAAAGGTCGCGTAGGAAAGTGGGCGATTTCGGGGCCGCTATACCACGAAAAAGATGTTTGAGAAGTAACGAAAATACGGACTAGGGGGGTATCACCAGTGATAGGGGCTGAGAGCTACACATGGGAAAACACATGGGCCGATGGCTATGCGAAATTTAATCTGAGAAACTACATCCATCTGCATATGTATTATCACATGCATAGATTTCAACAGTTGTGACTAGCAACACCCCCCCGATCTTAAACATTGCCTACTAATCAACGCCATGAAATAAATGTTCACAACCTCTAGCTGAAGTCGACTCCAGGATCAGTTTGTTCCAACGCTTTTTGTGAGACGTGCAAGACCCGATCAGCACAAGAATTGCTTGCCTCCCGTTCTGGACGGATCAATTGAAGCATGGCTACTACAACGCTGGAGTGAAGTGTTAGCGTCTGTTTTTCCCACGTGCTTCTAATGGTAGGTGGTCGTACAGATTAGGAAGAAAGTTATTCTGTATACAAGGATGCCTACTCGACTGCACGCCTCAGCGTTGAGCTGCAATTGGCAAAACTCCGGGGCAAACCACACAGTTCCAGGTGTTTGGATTCGTGCGCGCGTTGTTACCCAATGACAGTTCGGTAGACGAAGCCGGCTCTGCTACATGAACGCAATGCGAAGGACAGGCACACTAACTTTGAGCCCCGCGATACAGGTAAACATCTTATGTTCAGCATGGACTACACTCCCGCAGTCCAGCAGAACTCGTGCAATCTGACACGGCTTACTCGCGGTACACGTTCGTCTTTTCTGCGTTGCAATATGTTTACAATACTGTACGAGATATCAGCGCAGAGTTTTACACATCATCTCTTGCTATGTAACGTCGGCAAGATTCTGAGTGACCCAGTTCAGCTTAAAATCACAGAACATGAATATCAGTTTCCTAGCGTTGTAGATGGCGCACATTGCACGTAGCGGTCCTCGGTGCAGTGGCGTGAAATCCATCGGAAGGCAGGAAAGAGTACGGAGGGTCCAAGGTAAGCTTATCCACGTGAGGCAGGCTATAGGTCCTCTCGTGACATCGAGGTAAGTAAGGTGAGATGCGGAACTGCAGTGTACCGCACGATTCGCAGTACGAGCCGGATGTGCTACTAGAAAGTGAGCTGCAGGTAGTGGATGCTGGTGTTCACTGGATACGGCAGTTCGAAATACTTACGTTTCGGAAGTCGGCGTCCATGCATACAACCGCCGCACTACAGGACATTCACGGTTTGGATTGCCACGGAAGTCAGCATTCCATGGCGCTCCAAAGTGTGCAGTACAGGCGGACGTTCTACTGCGCTACTGCACCCGATGGACGTCCGCATCTATTCCCGGAGACCCCGATGTGTAACTACGACACATTTTGTGCGTAGGATGAAGAGTACGTTCCGCGATACCTTTCAAATTACGCCGACAAGAATTCTGAAATGGAGCCGTCAGAAACTGCTCGCCGTGCGCAGAGCAGATTCAGACGAGTTTTGTATTCCTAACATTCGAGATACAAAGTACGCGCCAAAATGAGCGCGCAAGATCGTGAGTATTGTCAGGCCATTACTATGGAGTTTGTGGCGAACAGCATGCAAAAGTCATGACGACTGGTCTGGAGCGGGCGAGTACGGGAAAAGCGAGTACTGGACGAGTAAAGCGCTTCAATTCGGCGCTGTATTCGCGGTCGTGCCTTACCGACTACTCGAAAATGCGTGCTAGTAGAATTTACTTGGTGCGCTGTAAACACGTTTTCAGCTGCTGAGAAGTGCCATTGACTTCGATCGATACTTTTTCTATTACCGCAATTCTGAGCCATGAAAGTAGATCGTCTGGATAATGTTTGCGCCAATTTAGTTCTATGCAAATATCCTGACAGTAAAACTACAAAGTTCTGCTATTCCTTCCAGATGACACACCTATCCCAGAAGTTTACAATTTTTTGTGTAGAGATGTTTAGGCTTAATGCGGTCAACGCGGAGCCCCTTTTTGCCGAAGGACAGGCCCAGTGTCTACAAGTTAGTATCTACGAGACATTGAGTCTTGCCTCGATTAATGTCAGTTCTGGCTTCATATGAGGCCGAAGTTGTAACATCAATAACTAGCTCGGACGTTCGGTTTCTCATCTAAATTTAAGGTTCTTGTAGCTCTACTATTCAAGCTGTGCCCCTTTCACAGTGAGGCCGGGATGTACGCACTGTTATTGGTAGCTACGCCGAGGTAGTCCTGTAGTCTCCAGGCTACTGGGACACGTTTGCTCGAGAGTTCAATTATCAATGAACGAATGCGCGCATTGATCTGCTTTTCTGACGACTCGAGGGAATCCAAATTAATTGTGTTCCGGTACCTCTGCACGGCGTCGACCTGAACAGGTGACAGCATACTGTGACATTTCTTGAAGGGGTATTCCACAGCGACGAGACGGGATTGAGCAAGCATCATGATGTCCATGAAACTATCGGAGCCTATAAAGACGTTGTTTAATTTGCCATAGGTTTGCCGGTGATAGCTGGTATCTCAGCAAGGACGGCTAACCATTTTCAGATTCAGGCTCCATTTGTCGAATCACTCCCCAGTCTTACATACTTCTCGCGTCCTACATGTTCGAAGCCGTTAGCCTTCTGGACGGGCTGCTAGAACCAATGTCTGTCAGTTTTGGTTCGACAGAACGAAAGGTCTCGCCGGAACTGTCGGAAACAAGGCGACCATATCAGTTTCGATTTCTTCGTGTGCTTACAGAAACATCAACGAGATCGATAAGCTGCATTTCATGCCGTCTCTTCAGACAGTCGACATTTACGGTTTGTCGCGCTTAGATGGGCCAAGAATCTACCGCCAAATTCGACATTCTCATCCGGCACTTCAGTCATATATCGCGCGCGACCGTCTAAAACTTCATCCATACTTTTAGCATTACAGCTATCTCGCCAGTGACAATCGATATCGCCCGGTATCAAAAGTGTGCTCTTTTGCCAACCTGTCAGCAGTTTCGACACTAAACGAGTACATATAGCGAATACAGAAGTGTTGCCTATTACTGCCAAATCTACAATTTTAACCTTCATTTCGAAGTTGAGACCACTCTGGCCACTGTTGTGGTCCTTAGAAACCTAGGAGCATGTCGTGCAGTGGTTTGCATATACTTTTGAAACTGCGATCTTAATGTTCTCGGAGAGTGGATTTCAGTTAGAGGACCTCCACCTCTCATATTACACATCGCCGCTAGTCGAGACTAACCGAAGGGATCTCATAAAACAGTTTCTATCCTTCTCGGCCTATGTGACGACCAAGAGGTCAAGGTTACTGGTGACCATCGTTATGTGGAACGTTTGTATTTCCGGAAATGGATGCGGACGTCCACCGAGTGCAGTACAAGGCCTAGTACTACCCCAGGATTAAAACACACGCTGCGGTTCGAGGTCTAGTATGAATAGACCCGGACTTCCACCAGGTGGACGTCCGAGTCTAATATTACCTGCCTCGAACTTCCACCAGGTGGGCGTCCGAGCCTAGTATCACTAAACTCGTATTTACACCACGTGGACGTCCGAGTCTAGTAATCCTAGGCTTGGACATCTACCAAGTGAACGTCCTCGTCGATTATTACTACACTCGGAATTCCACCAAGTGGACTTCTCGGCCTAATAATGCAAGACGGCGACGTCCACCTGGTCGAATTCCGGATTTAGTAGTACTAGCTGATTTACTACGGGCTGGCGAAATCCAGGATGCAGCAATACCGCGCTGTGTACTGCGACTTTTGGAAGTACATTCGTCGTTGTTCTGCGCAGCTACTGCACTTTTCGCAGTTCTAGTGGCAGTATTTGTCCGGTTGGAATTGCGGAAAATGCAGCTGGGCACCGCCGTCACTAAAGCCGAACCGATCGTTCACTGCCCTGCGTGAACGTCCGGTCTCGTTCTACTCTATTTCCGTACTGCTACATGAATAGTGTTTCGCGAGTGTTTGGACGTATCTACTATTTCACCATCCTGCCCCATCGCCATCCCTGGACCCTCACCCTGTCAACCCCCAACATGCCGCACTCCCCGCATCCCCTCGCATACCACACATCTCGCCACTCTTCGACGACGCCTTCCATCACGTGGACTATCAGTTCCAGTTTGTACACCAGACCCCACCATCACCCGCATTCCCTCATCCTCTCCACCTCCAACAGCCCGCACTCCCCCCATCGCATCGCAGACCACACTTCTGGCCCCTCCTTGACGACGCCTCCAATCCCGCCCAAACAGTTCCCACCAGTGCGAATCCCGACTCGAATATGCGCTACTTACCTCTCCATACCGTCGCGTAACAACAAACGACCGTAGGCCCGTACTTTCTTTTAACGGCAGGGTACCTTCGTAGATTCAGCAAGGTGGCGTCCCACGGCTCTGCGGTGTTAATAGGGCCAGGGGCAGGTTCCTGCGTTCCGCAGTTTTCGGGCGGTGTCTTCGAATTACTTTAGACAAGACGAGAGTTTGAGTACCTTTCACCTTCGGATACTACATTATCCTTGCTTTTCGATACCCACCTCTCGTTGTAGTAGCCGTCTGCGAATCCGTGATGTTCTCTTGTCGACGCAGCCAATAGTCTGCGTGTCTGTTAGTTGGCAGGCCACGTCTTACACCTTTACCAGTCTCGCGTGCACGAAACCTGCACTAAGTTTTGTGATCGCGGGAGTACTCGCGAGCGGACCGATCGTCGTGTGCTTACTGAAAACAAGGGGACGGATTCACGCGTGGGAAACGTCATAACTCTCCGCTTTCTTACTCCTCCCCCCGGCCTTTCGCATTGTATCCATCTTTCCCAGCGCTGCATATGCGCCGTAAATTACGGCACTGCGTTTACACGTCTTCCAACTCGTACTCCCTTTCCACACGCCAGCAACAATGTCACTTCCGAACCCACCGACCGGCTAAGCTTGTCCCTGTTTCTCCGCAAGGTTCACCCGCCGAAGAACCTCCTGTCGTCTACGATGACAACGTCCTTTCCGACGACGCTCCGGTGCCTCTGCTTCCCTTCCTCTTATTCCTGTGTCACCCTGATGCAGAACCGACAACATGTAACACCGTCCCCCTTATACATTCAATCGCAGTTTCTCTTGCCGAAGTAGAAAGGACTGGCGGCACGCGCACGGTTGACGAGATCATCTCTACCGTGAGAGATCCGAGCATCTCTCTCGCGCGCTTTGGAGACCGCATTCCCTCCTCAAAAGAGTATCGCTTCCGCACACTTGCTGTTGTCGAGAAGGAGTCTCTCTATCAGGGCTTCTCCGCAATTCTTGTACAGGACCGCGGTGGTATGTCCTTCGGATCTGCCTACCTTCGGGACCCTGTGATGATCCTGCGAAAGCCACTAGCGCAGGCTAACAATAATATGCTACTACCATCCTCGTAATGAACCCCGCAGAGCGACACGCATCTCTTCGCGCACCTTTTTGCAGACTGAAGTGCCCCGACGAGTTTGTCAAGACCTCAAGGAATAAGTTATCGCTAGCGAGCTCGAGGGTGTCACCTGGGACACCGAGACGTCGTGGACCAACTCAGTTGTAGCTTGCATACATATCTATATGGATAAATCCGCGACTAAACTTATGAACAGCGCCATCGTTGCCTATCGCGTGCATCTCACTCTCCTCACCTTTACTGCCACTTTCAGTCGACGCTGTATAATGTACCAGCGCACCATTGCTGGGTGTCCTCCTGTCCACCTATTCCCCACCGTGGACGACGAATACTTTAACGTCCTTCCACCTTCTTCGAGTACTCGCGCACCGGACACGAAAACCTCCATACTACACTCTGGAATGCCCTCTCTGCTATTGCCTCCGTGTGAAAAGTCCTCGAAGGCTTCAAGATCTCAAATGCCTACGATCACCTCCGGAAACCTCATTCAGACCTCACCAGCTCCCATTGCGACCTACCAGCGGTGAAGGACATCATTGGCACTTGATCAGGCACAAAAAAACAGCCACTCCTGCTATCGTTGCGAAGTACCTTTCATTCTCCTCACATCGTCGGGCTCATTCTCGCCGCGTACAGCGCAGTCTACAATCCATGTTCGCACAGAAAATGGCGGCATCTAGGATGGCGTCGCAGCTCATGCAGTGCTAGGCAGGTAGACTCAGGCACGAGCTGCCATTACACAGGCGCAACAAACCCTTGTCACCTCCTCACTGCAGAGGTTGCCATCCTTTCCGGAGTTACGTCCCCTCCTTCCGTCCAATTCTCATCTCGACACGCGCTCCCTTTTCAGTTTCAAGCCGCTGCACAACTTCCATCTCGGAATCCTCACGCCAATCGAGACCTGCGTGTTTCTTCGGCTCGACCCCCGCCATCTTCTTCACAGGGCAAGCTCCCGCCGGCAACAGTCAGAAGGAGCTCAAAACTATCCGGCGCTGCTCTCCTTTGCGGAGTCATAACAGTTCTGGCTGCCATTCAGAAACGATTCTACGTTCCCGGCCCATACGTCGAATTCTCCGCCTCCAAAAGGGGCTGTTGCCTGAACGGACTGTACAAAAACGAATGAGTCCGTGTCATGCTGCCGGACAAACACTACAAGTTCGTTCACGTGATCTTTCCAATTACCGCAGGAATCATAGACTGTTGCTGTTCTGAAATTGACTCCAGCCCCCCTCCCATCTATTTGCGCACAGTACTCAAACGCTTTAATACTAATCTCGAGATAGATAGTGGAGAAGCTGTGGGGCTTGGCCGAGGTTGCCCGCTGACGATGAGGAACAAATGGACATCGTACGGATGGCCCAAGTTTTGCCTCCCTTCCGTGCGAATGAAATTGAATCACTTCAACGTACCGAGTACGCCTTCGGTAGGTACATGGATAATGTTGCACCACTCAACGCTGTCAATGACAATCTGTAATGCGTTTGCTTGTGACGGTGTACAGATGAGAATGTAAACTGCCCAGAAAATCCCATCCTACTTCCATAGATGCCGCAACGAAGGCGTCAAGCTCCTGCTTCTCTCTGGTTTGCCCTCCGCAAGACCTCTGCTATCATTGGGACAGCTCACGTGGTGCGGTCAAATTTCCACAACCCCCATTTCACTCTTCAGCTCCCTTAGCTCTACCCTCGCTTCTACATTAACGGCTTCTACAGACACCCTGACGCGGCCAATCCTACCTGAGCCCTGCCCTGCAACGAACGAGCCATTCTCTCAGGACTTGAACTAAACACGCCAAAAAATTATAATCTGTTTTATGTGCTCACAATGGACGAGGACAGTTTCCGTCCTTCTTTCTATTCTGTGCGTCGAAAGGTACTCGTCCTCTCCTGCAACAAAAGTGCGACGGAAAGAATCCAGAGTTGTGGCTGGGTTCCGTGACAGGCCTGACTCCCAAATGCAAAATTGATACGGTCTCTCGCTTGAGTCTGTACGTCCAAAGTAGCAATCGAAAACATCGCCAATCATACTGGAGATGTTGTCTGAAAACTACGTCTTCCGTACCGCCACACAAGATTTGTTCTCCAAACCCACCTTCACCTTGTTTGTGGCTTTTCTACGCGCGCCTGATAAGTAATCGTCGCCATCCTCTTCACCAGACCATTCGACCCTCTCATTCACCAGCTCGAACAACGCTCCCTGAATTGTAGAACCATACAGAAACATCTCTTGTGGAATAATGCTGCGTAAGGCGCTGCAAACGGTGTGTAGTATCTGCGCGTTTGCCAAGGGCAGGTAGTTCGAAAACCTACGCCTGTGACTGCATTGACGCTGGCCGTCACGGCCCTCGGCCTGCCGAAAGCAGGATACCGTCGTTGCCATCCAGGCATCTAGACGTGCGAGTTGCATGATAGACCCCTACGCGGAGGTCCTATCGTGTTGACCACAATACCCTCCGAGATCGTGAGGGACACGTCTCCCCAAATAATTTCCAAATAGTACGTCGCCCTCCTTAAGATCACACACCTTCTTCGACACAGATTAATCCCCATATCGTAGATTATCGAGCTTGCTAGGTCGTCACCATGAAAAGTTTGCAGTCCATTGCTCCCCTTCTAATCTCATCAGCCTCACCCGCGCTTGAAGCGCCTGAGATGGGCGCTCCGCTTGCTCGCTTTCCGATACAAATGCGGTCTCCCACCACATCACGAAGAAACATCCAAGGCATTGGAACAGTTCATCCCTAGCGTTTCTCTTTTTCGCGCGTTCATCACGTCAGAGATTGTCTGCGTCATCCTTCGAAATAGAGCATAGTGTGCTGAAACAGCCTCCTGGCACTCGCGGTGGGATTTGCCGTCCACAAATAAGGAGAAACAGTTCCCGGTGCCAACATGCGCACGTACCATTCCGACTGATGTCGTTGCCTCATCGTAGTAGGAACACGTACAGTACTCCTTATGATTGGAAAGAACCATTGGTAGAATCGACTCGACACCCTCTAGGCCGTCCGCGGAAAGATCTGACGCCACGCATGGCTTATTGCGACCCGTCCAGTTCCGGGCTGGAATAGAACTTGTTGGGGCCAGCTCAGCAGTTCGGCGGTGGCACTGTTGCAGACACTGGTTCTCGAAGGTCTTAGCGACACCAATGTACTATGTCCCCACTTTTGTCACACGCTTGCGACTCTGTCCACGCCCAGTTCTGGCACGCGTAGTGGCCTGCTCGGTGCGGCCAGAAATTTTGCGAGACACGCGAAGGCTCCTGTTCTTCTGGTTAACATCCTTGAATTCGGCTTGTCGTCGCAGAAGCTTGTAAATCGTTGCCATATTTACTACTAGCACCTCAAGAAGCTCTTGATCGGCCTGCCGTACCCTCTTCTTGTTGTCTTTAACCCTTCCCTTGAAACCAGCAATCTCTTGCTCCTGCGCCTTGACCTTGTCCGTCTGCCGGGCAAGCATTGTTCGTAGCTGTCCCATCTGCTCAGACGAGATGGATTGTGAGCGAGCTATGGCGGAAGTCTCAACGCCTGTCCGGGACGGTATGGGCGGAGGCGGAGACCAAGAGGGTCTCACCCCCGACACATCGAGAGGGCGCAGGTTCGTACGAGAAGTTTGCCCTGCTCGACGGTGGATGTGCATCCGCGAGGGGCGGGGCTCCCGAGCGCGTGGACGCGCGGAGTGGACGCAAATCGGGCAGAGAGGGTGAAGCTGGCTGTGCTCGAGCTGCAGGCAGATTAAATAAACGCAAGACAAGCGGTCACTTGGTCGACAGCACGCCCCGGTAGAAATGCCAGTGTTACAGTTCAGCATGATTCGCGAAAATCGTGGCACCATCGGCTTGCTCACCTTCCGGAACAACTAGTGACAGAGCAAGCCTTGTTTTGGTCTGCATGACCCCCTTTAACCTGTCATCCAGATGAGGCTGGGTTGTATCAACTACGCCGTTCGGTGCGGTCACAGCGATGGAGACAGCCGGAGCATCATCGTCCCCTTCCTACTGCTCGTGTGTGCGCTTTCCAGATCGTTGCATCGGAATAGTCCTTCACGCTGTCCTGGCTGGCAGAGCCATCGATGTAGAGTTGCTCGACAGGCGGGACGGGGCAGATGAAGACCCGGCGAGAAGATCAAGTTCGAACATTACGTCGCAGTTTTCGTGAACCGAGGAGCACAAATCCAAGCTAGCAACTAACACTGATAGTGGGGCCCTTCTAAAGTCATGGAGACGCGGAGAATGCCTGCCGCCGATTCAAGTATCATAACCGTCAACAATACGACTGAAAGTAGGGGCGAAGGGTCTGCGAATGGGCATTATAGAAAGTAACTCAAACTCTTCCTTGGGTGTTGTCGCTAATGACAGGGGCTGAGATCTATACATGTGAAAATACATGGGCAGATGGAGGCTTCTTTGCGAATTAAATTTAGCACATCCATCTGCTCATATGTTTGCGCATGTCTACATTCCAGCCACTGTCACTAGTGACACCCACCCGCGCCCTCAATAATCTACTTACCTTTTCAAGTTTCTTGAAGAGGGCGCTACTGTTCGTAACGGTTGTTATAGAACAGGTACGTGAGCGAGTATTAGCATGTCGAATTCCAGCCCCTGTCCTCCCCATTCGCAATATAAATGGCACACACCTGCTCTTACAGCACAATACCTCACATGCTTGTGATACGAATATATGGATACGGTCTCTTCTGCGATCTTGGCCTCGTCCTCGCCTCACCTTCCTGTACTTCTACGAATGTGGTTTTCCTTGCTTCGCTTGCGACGCTCCCCTCCTCCATCCCTGCATCCTCTTCATTCCTGGGCTTCTTTCCCTTTTTCGTTCCTCGCCGCACTGTAAACGTGTCGCTAACTGAACTCGGCCCGCCCGAGACAGGCGGCGTGTGATTGCCCGTCTTCATTATCGTTCTCTTCTCATCCAAGGTGAACGCAAAGTTTAACCTCATGAATTTTCATATGTCGGCATTCCTGCTTTATATGATCGCGGCAGACGACGAGGCCTCAATGGCGATCAGGGAGATTGCCACAGTGAAGATCCAGCAGCGTAAGCCCGGCGGCGACTTCCACGCTTCTATGGAGAGCGCCGAGCAGGTCTCTCGCGAGGAGGGCAACGAGCGAACGAGGCAAATAGTGCGCGCAGTGCTGTGAGCCGTGTCGCTGACCCGAACGAACGAGAGAATTAGGGGAGATCACAGATGTGGACCTGCGAAAGAAGACTGTGGGGTGTACCTTATTGTTGGCACCAAGTTCATTCACTCTACGGTCGGCAAGGTTCTGAAAGTAGTTCTGCCAGGAACCTCTTCTGTTCGCCGCCTCGGAACCTCTGAGGTTCTTATACCCTTCCACGCGGTCAACGTATGTAGATCGAGGCGCGGCAGCGGATGTGTATTCCCTTTGAAGGAGATACATCAACCCGGAAATCGTCTCCGGTTTGCTGTGTAGCTGCAAACTCGGGCGTGAAAGAGCCGGGCGAAGGCAGTGGGAATTTCGGAACGCGAGGCGTTAGTCGGACCCTATTTTCTGTTTCGTCCGCGCGTTCAGCGCTCGGTGGCTTGACAGTCACGCGCTGATGGCTTCGCACCCATCACATACGATACCACGCTGCAAGTGAATGTAGTAGCAAGTGTGGAGGAGAGTACAAGCGGTGCGGTAGCCAGGGGCCGTAGTGCGTCGAAGGATGCGGCAATGCAGGCGGTCACCACTCTATTCCTGCCGAGCTTTCAAAACATCGTTACAAACGACAATTTGTAAGATGTAAAGCACAGCACGAACTGGCCATACCTAGACCGTTTCGCGTCGCGCGATGACCACTTGCCACGGGTCTTTGCCTAATTGAGCGGGGATACCCATGAGGCCTTGGCGCTTTGGCGTAAGGCGCCTGAAGAGGATGGTGCCTGTTAAGAGGGCATCGAGGTGGGCCTCGAGCTGTCGGATCCGGATTCAGAAGACAGAAGACTGCCTTGTCGTCGACGTGTGAAAGTGTCGAGCACCTCGCCGAGTGTGGGACTATACGCGCAGCCTCCTCATGGTTTGTCTTCCCGGCTGAAAGACGAGTTGGAGCTGGACCTGCAGGGTACCGGCAACGATGTGATGGATGTTCTGGCACACATTCGTAGAGGGCAAGCTAGTGAGGATTTCCGGTCCACTCTCAACCCATTGGTGCCGGAGCCGAAAGACCCCCTCCGTAAAGAACCAGAACCGGCCATCCGCATTAGCACATCGCCGCCGCCGGAGGATGTGTCGGCAGATTCGCTCCCCGAGGAGAATCCAGCAACCAACCTTCTCGCGGAGTTGCTCGACGTGATGATGTCGGGCTGCCGTGTCCAGAGCTCCACTTTCTACGACCTCGTCAATCATCACGCTGAAGAATCGGGTGAGTGCCTGGAGGGGAAGGTTCAACTGCTTTTCACGGCCCCTCCGTTCGACACCTGAGCCGAGCGGGGTGCGGGTGACTATGCCGATGATGTCTTCATCCACAAAAACCTCGACGCCTCCATCCCAATATTCGACGCACTGCTTGCTAAAACCGGCCAGGGAATCGTTTCCTGTAGTGGTATACAATTCGGCATGTGGCTTTCGCGCCTCAAGCATTACAACCGAGAGGTGTACGACTAGGTGAGTGACAGGGCCAGTGCGCCGAAAGGGAGGCGGGAGAACGGCTTCGGGTTTAACGTGGAGCACAAGTCGATCATCCATGCCCGAACTCGTGGTCATCACACGCAAAACCCGTGTATAAAATAATGTGGCCACGCCTCCCTCACGCAACGGACTGTTCCCTTTCGGCCGAGATATGTGCCGCTTGAAGTGCTGTTCGCCAGACTATGCTACCAACGCAACGGGTATGTGCAGTCTTCGCACGCAGCCTGAACGAACTACATGATTAGAATCCACTGGTCGGAGCCTGGAGAGGTGCGTAGAAGAGCTGACGAAGGAAATCGCACGAAGATGGTTCAACCTCAGCAGAAGAGCATGAAGCACATGAGCGCGCTGGTGTTGCAGTATTCGACGCCGGGCGACCTTGTAGTAGACGTGTTCAGTAGTATTTGCACGACTCCAAAAGCATGCCTAGAGCTTCCGAGACATTGCCGATTCGTGTGGTGCGACAAGGATGACGACTGCGTTTGTCAAGCTGTATCGAGCTTAGTTAAGGGGTTTTGCGAAAGCGTTGTGAGCATCGCGTGCGATGATGGTGGCTTTCCATCCGTTGTGAAGCTTGCCACAAGGTCCTTGCCCGACGCCAGACGGAAAGTGCCTGGCAGGAGGCGGGGAAACCCTGCGGATGCGCCAGCTTGGTGTCCACGGTATCAATGTCTACCCGACTACATAGTCCGGTTTATCGCGAACTCCGCCTGGGACCCCATGCCTTCCATGCGGTATTCACGGTCATCGGTGTACAGCTGGCTGGCAAAGTACCACGCCCTGCTCGACACGCCACACCCACTAACATGAATGGCGGTAGAAGCGATGGTGAGGTCTATGGTAGTGCGACCGTTGACGGTAAAGTACGAAGGTGTTGGACTCGGGGTGTTTGCGGACCGGGTCTTCGCGAAAGGAGACCCGATCCTCCCCTTCTGTGGGACGCTCCTGTATATAAAGTTGCGTCAGCGCATTTGGGAGATGAAGAACTACGGAGGTGGAATTTGTAGGGGTAGACAAAGAAGGTTTCAACCGGATAGGTCTTCCCGTGGAAAGGCGGGCAGAGTCCCGTGAAGGTACGTGGCATAAGTTTTACATCGTACCGGAACCATTTTGGGCGGCTATGTTTGTGAACAACGCCCGGTACTTGCCTAGGGATGAAAAGGAAAACAGAAGCACTTGTAGAGCACGAGAGACAAACGTGAAGTTTTCCGAGGATCGAGTGGAACTGTCGAAGATAGCTCAACGTTCACTGAACACCTTTTGATCCATGCCACGCCTCAGACTCTGAAGGGCGAGGCCCTGTTCACGAACTACGTTGATAGATTGAGCATGTAATTACATGGAAGGGTCTTCCAAAATAGCGTGCAGATGAACAAACTTAAACGCTACATGCCGGTTTGAGAACCAGTTTCATTGAGCACGCCACGCTATAGCGACTGAGAAAATCTCGGGCTCAGCCACAAGAGAGGTCGCCCAGAAGATTGGGCGATTATTGGTCCGCTATAGCAGCAAAAAGAGGTTTGAGAAGTAATGAGAATTTAGACTAGGGGGATATCACTAGTGAGAGGGGCTGAGATCTACACATGTGCAAACACAAGAGCAGTTGACTGGGCGAAATCTAATCTGAAAAACGACATCCATCTGCCCATGGATTTTTCACATGTGTGGACCTCAACCCCTGTCATCAGTGACACCCCCTCCGTGTACGAAAATCTTATGTGTTTCAAACTTCAAATACAGCTATTGCGGCTTTCTTTGAATTGCTTCTTTTGTGCGCGACGATAATTGCGTCCAACCGTGGCCGTTCAACCACCAATGGCCGTCGTCTCGCTACCCCTCCTGGGCTCCGACATTCGTCTCTCAGTCTTTCCTTTCGCTACCGTCACCCGTGCTTCCTCCCCCTGCACACGAACACTTTCTCATCTTCTCCGCCTTCCCATGGTGAAATCCCTCCTCCTTCATTCCCATTCTTGATCCTTTGTCGCAAGTACCATAGTTTTGAGATGACCGACAAACTTCCCATCCCGGCCCCCACCACCGACTCGCTCGCGTTGGCCACGGAGCCGCAGCCATCGATACAATTCGAGTTGGATTCGCAACCAGCGACGACGGGGAAGGAGTTCCAGGCCGAAGCAGTCCTGCAGCCCTCTCCATCGAGCGGGATAGCACGCGACCGCCTGCGCCGCGAAGCCTTAGGCGAGGCACAGCCCTCGTCCGACCGCTTTTTAACAGCAGAGACTTCGGACCGTGAGGAATCTCATGTAGTTACAGTCGAGGTCGAAGAGCAGCCAGTTTGCCGTTGGACTTGCTTAAAGGCCGAGTACGAGTCCACGGAGGTCTCCATATATATTGCGCAGACAATATAGCGCCACCATTTTCTTCGCAAAAGCAGAGACGCCGCCATTCACGGCCTCCAGGCCAGCGTGGTTGAGCGTGGCTCCGAGTACGACCTTGGCGTCATGTCGGGCACAGTGCGACGGTGCGACAATCCCTTGCTACTGTATATCGCCTGCGAGACCTTCAAGGACGGCGATTTTTTGCGCAAATGTGTCAAGTGTAGTATTGTGGACGGCTTTCATCGCCGCCTGGCTGTCCACAGCCTAAAAGAGGCAAAGAGCGGCATGACATGGGCTCGCAAGCGCCTCCGTCTGCTTCTTGTCCGCCGAAAGGAGGGACGGGACATATCGGACACGGAAATCATGCTCGACCGATCCCAGCAGAACATCTGTGCCGGACTGGTTCCCATCGAGAAGTCGTTCTTCCGTTATTTCATGATTGTCATCGGCTACATGCAGGCTCTCGCCGTGGGGAACGACATGAGCCCGCTGGCATTGAGACACAAGGGAATTGACGGAGCAATGACCGAGGCCATTCTGCTACCAGTGACCGGTCTGTCTGCCTACCGCCGCTACGTACAGGTAGCTAAGACTTTCCTCCGAGACACAGGCCTCGGGAAAGCGCTAGGCGACCTGAACTTCGATACTTCCACATCTAAGAAACCTAGCATCACCCACCTTGATGACCAGCATCTTTGGTCAAAGAGATCTCGCGCCGTAGCTCTATTCATGAGTTGTGCGTCGTGGTTCACCAGCAACGCGGACCGCTACGGAAATTTTGAATCCGAAGCTTTCTACGCGTGCGCGCCTCAGCTTTACCCAGTCTGCCTCGACTTGTTCCGGAAGTAAGGAAAGGCGAAGGGATTGAGTTGTGGCGGCCTTCTCGGGACTGAAATTGCTCTATCGAAACTCCTCAGAATTTCCGTCAAAGAGCTCTACCTGAACCAGATGTCCCTTTCCTCCAAGAGGGACAACGACTCTAGAGAAGATCCGAAGAAGCGCAACAAAGCCCGTGCTCCCCTCTTCGCGATTAATCTAACTGAGCACTTTGCTCCCGGGCCCAGCAAGTACACCCCGGCTCGCGTGACGACCCCAGCTGCTGTGCCCTGTACAAACCGCTCTGGCCGGTGTGTTCCTGCTTCCTACGCGACTGCACTCGAGCCTGCACTCAGTGCGCGGAAGGTCCCAGCAGTGTTGGCTGCCGCAAAAGCCCTTGTCAGGGAGACAATGGTTGCACCCTCCTCACGATCAACGCCTCGACGTGTGGAGGTTGTGCAGTCGATGAAGTCTGGTGTAGTGAAAAGGGCAGTGCGGCAGTCGAGACGAGGGGTCGCTGAGAATACTAAGGCGGCCCAGGAAAACATGGGCCAACGTGAAGGTGCCCCGCAGATGTTCGACTACAAGGTCCGGAACCAGCTGCCGGTCGGCACTGCGGACAAGACCGTGATGGTTGAAAAAACACCCGACACTCGAGAAAATCTGGCATACGTCGGCCCGCAAGGTCACGAAGGGGACAAGTCGCCGGTGTGACTGGCAAAAGATCCGCACCCCATGCTCTGGCTATTTCCCATCCGCATACGCATTCAGCACCGGCCGAACTTGTACCTCTGCATCGAGGACATCATAGCCATCCATCGGCTTCAGTTCTTCGTGGGGAGCTACATGTACTTTACGGAGCTCGAGGGTATCGATATGGGTCCCGACATCTGGAAGCCCGACCGGCCTCAGACACACTTGCGGAGGAGCGTAGCAGACGGGGGCGAGGATTATGGCAGAGGATATACCTACTTTGCGAAGCGACAAGGTGAGCTTCAGCATCTCGACTACACGTACCTTGAGATTTTCACTGATTCCATCGACAATCCACGCGGAAGCCTCCAGCCCCTGATGTTGACCCCAAAGTGGAAGCTTTCGACGGTTGAAAAGTTGTTTTCGCTCATTGCGAGTACATTCAACAGGGAGAATGCACTGGGAAAGAGGCCCCATGAGACCTGGTCGAACCCGACCGTCAACGAGGGCGAGAACGAGGGGGACACAGTAGACTGGGAGCTCGGAATCGCCCGCTACTCCGGGACATGGAGCTCGGTGATGGACGCTTGCGAATCGAGGGGGGATCGGATGTGGGCTTGGCGAAGACGTGCGAAGCTGTACGCGTGGGTGATTCAACTTGCTGTCTAAATCGGTCTGAGGAAGATATCTGGGAGGAAGCGTTTCATATGTAAGACGGCGGTCGGTTTATGGTGACCGGGAAGGACTGCCCGCGGCAAGCGCCGCACAATGACTTTGACAAATCATTGAAAGCGGAAACGCTGGGCTTTTTTCGAGTCGTCAGCGGGGCAGTGGGCTCCCGCTGTGGGCGTGTGACTATTCACACGCGTTCGCATATGAATAGGAGAGCGAGCAGGTGGTCGCGACGGCGTTGTTCAAGACGAAGAAGATCACTGTGCCGCCCAACTCTGTGTTTTTCAGGCACGGGCATCTCACGCACGCCAGGGCTGGATGTTAGGACCGCAATACGGATTAGTTGACGGTACGGTACCATTTGTGATTTATGGCAGAAATGAAAGGTGTGCAGGACCAGGTGTTCTACGCACTGAGAGAGCTACTGCAGTTCCCGGCCAGTGAGTTGGCCCGTGTTACTCAGAGGAATAATGAAAGAGGTAAGGAGTCGGACAGTGTGGGCGATGCGGACGTGGTTGGGTTTGCACACTCGAACGTGCGCGGGAGTAGTAGGTCAGTGGAGGTCACTCTTATATATGGTGTTTTTGAATACGATGACGACGAGGAATTGGTTCCCGTTCCGAGGAGTAGTGAGGAAGATTAGGTAGCCAGACGAAGAATTGACTGAACAGCGTGAAGCGAAACAAACTTAAAGACTACATGTAAGTTTCAGAACCAGTTCTGGCGAGCAGGACACACTATGGCAGCTGAGAAAGACTTCGGCCCCGCCGCAAGAAGGGTCGCCCAGAAAAGTGGGCGATTTTGGGACCGTTACAGCAGAAAAAAGAGGTTTGAGAAGTGGTGAACATTTAGTCTACGGGGATGTGACTAGTTACAGGGGCTGAGGCCTGCACGTGTGAAAACACATGAGCAGATGGATGTGCGAACTGTAATCTGAAAAACAGCATCCATCTGCCCATGTCTTCTGACATGTGCAGATCTCAGCCCCTGTCACAAGTGACACCCCATCAATCCCAGAAACTATTTACTTTTCAACGTCACGAAATACATGTTTTCAAACTCTCTCTGACGTCGACTCGAGGTTGAGGCTGTTTCTACGCTTCGTGTGAAACGTGTAAGACCTGTTAAGGCAAGAAGTGTGTGCCTCCAGTTCTGCACGGGTCAACTGTAGCACGGCTTTGGCAAGCGTGGAGTGAAGTGTTGGCGTCTGCACTAACCACGCGCTTCTAAGGATAGTTGAGCGTAAAGCGTAGGAAGAAAGTTGTTTCGTATGATAGGGTGCCGACTCGACTGTTGGCCTCAGCTTTATGCTGCAACTGCCAACACTTTGGCGCAAACCACAAGGTGCCAGATGTATAATTTTGTGCGAGCATTGTTAACCAGTCCCGGGTCGATGAACAAAGCAGGCTCTACTACACGAACTTAATGCGAGGCCCAGAGCCACTACGTTTGAGCCCCGCGATACAGTTAAACGTCTTATGTTCGGCACGCACTGACCCGACGCCGTCCAGCAGCACCCATGCAATCTGCCATGTCTTACGCATATTAGACTCTGGTCCTTGTTTGCATTGCACTATGTTTGCAATACTGTACGCGAAATCAGTGCAGAGTTTTACACACCAGCTCGTGCCATATAA
This sequence comes from Endocladia muricata, assembly GCA_032356245.1. NCBI lineage: Eukaryota > Rhodophyta > Florideophyceae > Gigartinales > Endocladiaceae > Endocladia > Endocladia muricata. Next base: position 17,092 of record JAUKWC010055829.1, on the reverse strand, counting down.
AATCAGCAAGATTCTGGGTGAGGCAATGCAGCCGAACATCACCGAGCATAATACTCAGTTTCCTAGAGCCGCAGATGACGCATATTGCGCGTAGTGGTCTTCAATGCAGTGACGCAAAATCCGTCGGAAAACAATTCAAAGTATGAAGGGTCGAAGGTAAGCTTTTCCACGTGAGGCGGGCTATGGTTCATCATGTGACATTGAGGTACGTAAGGTGAGATGCGGAAGTGCAGTGTACAGCAGGATTCGCAGTACGAGCTGGATGGTTTACTAGGAAATGAACTGCGGGTAGTGCACGCGACCGTTCACTGGACGCGGCAGTTCAACGTATTTTTTTGGAAGTCGGCGTCCATGCGAAAAACCGCCGTACTAAACGAACTACACATTTTGGAATGCCACAGAAGTCAGCATGCCGTGGCCTTCCAAAATTTGCAGTACGGGTGAGAGTATTACCACGCTACTACATCCAGTAGACGAGCGCATTCATTTCCGGGAACGCAGATGATTCACAGTCAGCTATACTCCGTGTACGGGTAATTTCGGGTACATTGGATTGTGGAGTACGGAAATTCGGGATGAGAGAAGTAATTTGAAATAGTTTTAGTACGGAGGAGAGTTTTTTCAACAAGTCTATACCTTCTTCATTTCTCACGGTAGAGTGGATATTCCGGGCCATGAAATCACACTTCTCGATGTTGGATCTCAAACACAAAGCTAATGCCATGACATGTCCCTTTGGGACTCTTTGTATTGCAAGGATGCTCCTCTGCAACACGCAATATTGTCCACACGCTACCCAAATTTCACAATACTTTGACAGCCTCCCACCAGCTCCCGACGAGCATTTCGGCCCCACCCGATAAAAACGAGTTTGTATCTTTGCATTGCGCGTGTCGAGCGAGAGAGACCACGGAGTAAGGACCACATCGACGAATGCAAGCATGCAGGGTCTACGGCGGACTTTGTTTGCAGCTCTGCGAGGAGCTCCACGCGGACAGAAGCTGAGCAGCATATCTACGACGATATAGAATTTCCTTTCATGAACATAACCTGACCTGCTCCTGACGATTTGACTCCCGCTTCTTGTCTCAAGTCTCGCGTCATAGTTCCTACCTAGCTATGTCGCGCTGTTTCATCTTGCTGCACTCCTCACATCACTCGTTATGCTACTTCTCGCGCTCTGTCCTGTTTTTATCGGCTCTCTCGCCCTCTAGATGCAGACCGTAACGCTCCCAGCCAGGTTTCCCGAGATCAGCTTCATGCGTACTCGCACTAAGCCTAACCATATCCAAGTGGCGCTTGGTTATGGCACTTCGCACCGGCTTCTTCTTGGACAAGGGTACCACGCCCTCGCCGTCCGACGCAGATTTTGCATCACTTTTCTTCCGTTCAGCCACATACACCTCCGGCTCCTTCACAATTCCGTCATTCTTCGCATCGTGCTGGTTTTTAAGCGCTTTATGTGCAGCCTATGATGCAATGAAGTCGTCGTGACATTGTCTCGTCTCGATCAGAATCTCATCTCGGTCCTCCGCCTCGGCTCCTGTACCTGACATACGCCGCTCGCAGATGCCTTGCCGGTTGGACTGGTCATGAACATACTTGTAACGGTCATACATACCGCCCCGTATTACCTTTTTGTGGGCAGTAGCATCCACGTTAGCCTTATTTGCAGGATTCCCGAAGTTCAGTCGCGTTTCACCAAATACGTCAGAGTGCATATATGCAGCGGCAGCTTCTTGCACTACTCAGAGATCCTCCGCATTCGAAGAGCGCGATCGGGGCCCTGTCTTGATTTTGGCGGTGCCCTTGTTCTCAACGAGAGATGTATTCGAGAAGAAGGAGATAACTTCAGACATTCGGGTGAATGATTGACCGAGAAATAAGAAAGACGTGGTTTGTGGTGGGTGTGGCGGGTGTGAACAAATGAGTGTTATCGCAAAACATCGTTTTTCTACCCTGAGGAATTGCAGTCGGTTTTTCTCGAACAACTCACTTTTCTGCTATTATCGTCACAACCGAATTGCAGAATTCTGCAATTTTTTACACGTGTGATTCGTAATGTAGGATTCTGCAACTTTATTTGCAGAATTGTCCAGTCATGATCCCACTGCTGTGGAAACAGGATCAGGCAACGGAGACTCCGGTGGAAGATACGACATGTTTAGTTGCTCAATGTCGTGCAAACTAGCGCCCCGTAAGGACAATTATCTTCTTCAATATATGCTATGGATTAGCGACCAACTGGCGTCTTTTCTTGAGCCGAATATAGGCGTTCTGAGTTCGTAGCTACTCGAGAATTCAACGAGAGGCTTAGGTTTGCCGAGGACGCAGTGTTTGGACGCGCAACTTTTCCGATTGGAGTTGAGAATTGTCTTTCGCTAGCTCGTGAGTCTCTAATGTTGTGAACTAAGCGCGCCTGTATGAGCCGAATGCGCGGGTTTTGCAAAATGTGCGTTGCTGCACACGACATGAAAAGTGGCCTGCAGGCAGCTCAGACAGCAGTACATTTTTCACGTTGGCACTCCACCGCCAAAACTGTCGGCCGAATCTATTCGTACAATAAGACGAACTGGTCTTGCATCTATCCGGGGCTTGAATAGATCTCAAGTCAGTCTGTTCTCTATTCGACACAATTATTAAGATCGCGGTGGGTTAGCTAAATATTATCTATCAGCTTTAGTAAATATAATGATCAAATGGAGGGGAGCGGTGAGGATGCTCATTGTGCGCAGAATCGGGCAGTGGAGCAAACATCGCAGCCCCATCCCACTCCCCTTTCCTGATAGCCTTATCCAGCAGCATTGGAGCTCCATGTACGGTTCAAGCCTCCTTTTTTAATCCCACTAAGACAGTGTCTTTCGGTCCCGAGAAAGTACATAATATTTACGATACGTATGCTCGATACACTAGCTGTAAGACGTGTCGTACCCGAGCACGTTATCGACGTGGGAGCCTAAGGACCCCGTCGCACTTAAATTGCAACTAGGCACACGTCCGTCGAATTTTGATGCGGCTCAACTCGGTTCGGATGAAAGACACGCCAAGAGCTTCGAAAAGAGACCTACAAAATTTGAAATAAAAGTTTCGTGAACCCTCTAAAAGTAGCTCACACTGGACCTCCTATTGCAGGAGGTGCAACGTCAAGAACGTACTCGGAATGAGGACATTTTCCGACTGATAGAAATTCGCGACCAATTAATGTCTCTGCGTTGGATAGTTTCTACTCGCACATTGTTCTCGTCTTCCAGCAGACGCTTTGTGTGCCTCTTTGCATCCAAGCTGGAGAAAGCAAGTGGTCACTGAGGCATGGAATCAGACTGGGCCACACGTTGAGCAGGTGGCACGGTTTTAGGTGTACCTGTTCATGCGCTGACAACATGAAAGTCGGGTAGCATTCCATTGGTTAATCACGGAAAGAGTACCTGTCTGATACCTCAAGCGGGTTATTGCTAAAATTGGTGGGGAGATGACTTTTCTCTACATCATTTGCTTTCAACAATCTTCTCCGCAGCACAACTACAGATGCGAACGTTTTGTCAATGCAGTTCAACGAGAGGAACCAGTTTTGCTTAAATATGATTACATATATGAGAATATCACGTAGTCCAGTTTTGGTACTTCTGTAGCAAGTGTGAGTCAGACCCGCATTCCGTAAGCTTTGAATGCCACTTGTGAGTCTGGCACTGGGGATAATTACAAAACCACTATACTCCCGGCCCCCACCCGTTCAGAAATAATATCGTTTGCTCTTGATACCACTGTTTTCTTTTGGTGGGCGTTGAGGGCCTAGCGTTGTAACGCGTGGACAGCGGTGCGAAACGAAAGGTCTCCTGTCAGAATGAGTTTCATGGAGCTCGTCAAGCTTTTGTGATTTCGACTCTAAATTTCCCTACTTGACTTGTTTACAGGAGTGGATCACATCAATTACGACTTTAAATTACGTTGAAAAATCTGTTGTATGAGCTGAGGTTGACGCAAGGCTCAGGAAAACTTTGAGAGCAGACGTGTCATAACATATTCAACAATGAGTTTCTTTTCCGCCTGCCGTCGATCGGGCTATTTTGTCTGACGTGCAAGCCATTTTGGAATACTGCGTCTCGTATTGTGTCTTCTGCTGCTTTCTATTGCCCGCTTGAGAATTTATTTTGACGTGCATCCAACCCATTTCCGCAACGCTTCGTGTGCTATAATCTCTTCCAAGTTCTTGAAATCTCCCGAATAGTTACGTCGTATTGCCTTTATAGTTTTGCTCTATCCGGCGTAGTAGGAGCGGTGACGAAGTCGACGTCGTTATTCTATCTGTGTTTGTTACGAGAGTTCCAGCGAATGCAGCACCACTCTACGACTCCGCCATCTGGTGTTATTCTGAGTCTGCGGTGTTATTTTACAGACGGCTTGCTTGTCATTTTCTAGAGGAACGTTCAGGTCCGCAAGACGTTTGCTGCTACACGGTTGTGTTGCCTTTTTTGTCACGCCTGGGGGTATTCAAGCCTTGACTATTACTTGTATTGAATGGTCGAGCGCGGCGGTTCGATGTCCGAGGACTTGGTGGCCGCAACATGCACTCGCAAGCTGTCTATATGGCTTCGTATCGGTACTTTACAGGAGGAGATGAACGACTGGGAGCGAGCGCTGGCCGCTTACGAAAAGGCACTGGCTGCAAACCCTGCGAACTCGGATGCAATTTCACGCATTGGTATGCTACTTGCTAAAGCGGAGAGGTATCCTCAAGCCATCGATTATCTGCACGATGCAGTGAGCGCAAACTCGGGCAATGCAACGGCATGGTGCTCGCTAGGGTTCTCTTACATCATGGCTGGGGATGCTGAAAAGGCTTACATGGCGTATGCTGAAGGCCTAACGAAAATTACTGACCTATGCGATCCGATGTTGTGGTTTGGTGTTGGCCTAACTTACGATCGGCTCGGAAAGCTGGATAATGCACTTCGCGCGTTCGAATCTGCCCTGAAGCTTGCGCCGATGTTTGCGAAACGGGAAGAAATACATTACATTACTGGACTGATATATAAGGAACGGGGAAACTTCACTCAGGCTCACGCATGTTTTTCAAAGATCAGCACGTCAACTCCGAGTCCAACTGTGTCTGCGGAGGTAGCATACCAAATCGGTACGTTACATGAACTTGCAGGAGATGCAAATTCTGCCCTGGAAAAATATTCGTCAGTCTTGGAGCGGAGTAGTGATCATGTAAAGTGCCTGCAATCATTGGGGTGGCTGCTGCATAGTAATGGCAATCCTCAGGAAGCTTTAACTTATCTGCGTAGAGCTGTGCAGAAGGACCCCAATGATGCTGATTCATATTACATGCTTGGTCGTGTCCTCATGAGCATCGACGAAAGCCGCACAGCGTACGAGAACTACCAGTATGCTGTGCAACTAGATGGACAAAATGCACACTACTGGTGCTCGATAGCTGCTCTGTACTACCACATGCAGCAGCACCGTGATGCTATGGATGCCTACAGACGTGCGGTTGTAATCGACGGCAGTATTGGAGAAGTCTGGTACGACATGGGTACTCTATACGAGGCTTACGAGCAATTCCCAGATGCTCTAGATTCTTACCGGCGGGCAGTCCAGTTGCAACCCAGTGATCCGCGGTTTAAGGAGAGGTTACACTTGTTGGAAGACGCAATGGTGAATGGATTATCGCCTCCCCCGCCCACAGGGAGACCAGCTTCAGAAGTTTCAGAAGTTTCACCAACTACGCTTCTGTGCCGGAGAGACTACATTCAATCGGATGTTGTTAGTAGTCACGGATTATTACCTGCTCCACCAGATGAGGCAAAAATTCGGGACTTTCGGAATGCTCACATGACTCGTCGTCCTCCCACTACGCCCGATGTCAAATCGTACCACCAGACATTAGGATCATCACGAGCCTCACGCGAAGCAACCCACCGACGAAGAGATATTCCTTCTGCTTACACTGATATCGTGGCACAGGCCGAAGAACTAGACTCTGCACCTGCTAGAGAAGTTTTGCGTACTAGACTCCTACACTCTGGCTCTCAAGATTCACAAGTCCACGCAGATATCGCGTCAAATCACATACACGGAAGTTTGGTTGAAGGCGGAAAAAGGAACACAGTACTGGCAATGTCCGCAGACGCTTGGAACTCCCAGAGTCCCGGACTTGCTGAATGCGCAAAGCGTCCTTTATCGGTAGATCGACCGATTGCTGGTGGTGAAGATGCAAGAGAGTCCTTGAATGCAATGCCGTTGAGAACCGGTTCTGGCCTACGTGTTGCTCCTGACTCTGAGACTCTAAGTAAACAGAAAAGCAGACGAGCGCAAGATATTGAGAGAACAGCTGCAAGTCCTCAAAATTCTTCTCCTGTTAGAGGCAGAATAGGGGAGAGTTCTCCTCATCGTGCTCCTCAATCATGGCAACAAAGATCGCATATAGCGTCAATGGAACCGAAGGATCAGTCCGAAGTGCGTAGTGCACTATCTGGAAGTTCTCAGAGAGGAATAGGATCCGGAATTTACACCGATAATAACAGTACGGAGCATGTCCGTCCTGAAAAAGGACGATCGCATGTGAAGGGAACAAATCCGCCTCACAGCCGAGCATTAATCCATGGAAAAGGTCCAGAAAGGTGTGAATCAAATTTCCTTCGGACTGCCGAGGATCGCAGCACACCCAGCTCATTACTGCCGAGAAATGCAAGCAGCCGCGCAGCTCAGCAGCAACGACATTTTGATCAGCGCCGACCTCCTGTGTCACCTCCGGAATCTTCTGGAGACAGAGGAAACCGGGGAATTGCATACCAGACTACCGACTTCGTAAAACCCTCTTCCATGCCTGTGACGTCGGCTGAACTTTCGAGGATATCAACGTCGTCCTCTCAGGATAGGCGCGTATCCGGAAGCCTTCCCTACGCTAGTGTTCGAGAAAACGGCGTAAGACGTGTATCTGCTGAAGGTGAAGGACGAAAGCGAGTTGGACCCTCGTCTGTTGAAATAGCAGGAACTCAGAATGGCTCTTGTGGAGTTTCGCCAAGCGAAGTCGAGTCCAGTTTAGGAAAGCGATCTGTAAGTCTACCGTCCGGATCGTTAGTAGATTTTGGACAGAGATTGCAGAGATCGTCCATCGTCAGCAAACGGGATGCTGTCGATGAGGCTATGCTTCCCAAGCTTCCTCCTCTTTCTGGTGCGCAACGCGTGTCAGGAGGTCTTCGATCCAATTTGATATCAGATCGGGGCGAGGCAAAAGCACAGGGAAAGGGCGGGAAGCAAGAGGTAGACGAGTCGAGCATTGCAGACTGCGCAAGTGATCAAGGGGTTGTGGAAACTCACCCAAGTGTGGAAAACGAGTCTAGGTGCGACTTGGCTGAGGTGCAACGCTCGAAATCCTGCCAGTTGCCCCAAGAGCAGCAAAGCGGATCCATGCAGCCCGATATGCCGCAGGACACCCAGATGAAAAGAACAGCTTTTACAACCGGCGGTCCACTGCGGGAACAAGAACATGACAGTGGTTTGCAATTCTCGAATCAGCTCTCGACAGAGTCGCCTTCTACGCGTGGTGTTCAAGGGGCCCCATTGTCTAACACGGTCAAACCAAATCTTGGTGCATCCCGCTTGAGCGCGAGTAATGAAGTTACATTGGGGACAGATCGGCATGTGGAAGGAGCCTCAGTCTCAGTACAATCTGGAAAGGAGCCGCACCTACGTGCATTAAATGTCGTAACGCAGAATGAGATACCGCAAGGACGGGAGAAAAGCACATCTAACGAACGAAATGAAATTACATCGTTTCCCCCGCGTGCATTTGTACCGGATAAGAAACGCAACCAAGAATTTCATTCGACGCCCTATAAGCCCTGCGGCACGTTCCTTGGGGACGACGAAGCTGGAGAGAATGGGGGTAACAAGCTGGGAGAGGGTCGACCTAGAAACTTTCTCTCATCGTCTGGAGCGAAGGTGGGGCGCAACTCGCACCAAACTGGGATACCGTCAAATGGAAGGAACTTTTTTGGGACTGGTCGCGCTGCCTCATTTTCACATTCCTTATCCAGAGCCGAGGGAGGGGTGGGAATGGGTCTTCACTCGATGAAAAATGCAGGCAACGTCCGTTTCAATGCTTCTGCCACTGAATCAGACGGTCTGCTTTTCAAAACGTTACCAAGTAAGCTCCGAATGCGGAGTTCCGAAATCCATGGCCAGGAAAAGTCTACTAGCCTGGGAAAACGAACTGCATCCGCACTTGTGACTGGCGGAACCAGCCAAGATATGAGCAACGAGCAGGTGCCACCTGTGCCGAAACCTGCTGTCATCCGACCGTCAATCGAAGACTCTTTCGGTTCGGCTCACAAAAGCAACGGACAAGGGCGATATAGCGCCAGCGGCAACCCGGCGGTTCGTGAAGGAAGAAGATCGAGGGATGGTAGGGACATCAAGAGAGGCAAAACGAATCAGAGAGAAGATGACACCTTTTCGTCAGACAAATTGAGTGGTCGTGGACTTTGATCCTGAATTTGTTGTTGGTGATGCACCACAAACCGAAAGTTCATAAATGCAAGGCCAAGTTGAAACGCTGTAGCTGTGAACAGGGATATCTTGGAGACAACCTGAATCTTGCAAATAATCGAAGACCTGTAGTCGAAGCCCCGATCTGCCAAGAACGCGTGTGGATTTGCTTTCCTGCTGAGAAGTCACAGTACTCTCGCAGCAACTACAAGTGAAGAACTGTCGGTTTCGGTAGTATACTCCTGTCAATCACTGACATTCTAACAGAACTATTTGCAAGTTCGCCGCGACTAACTAATATTTAATGAGGTAGAGAGCGCAAAGCCCGCCCGCCCGCAGTCAATGGGGCGCGACAACGTGAATACCAGTGGAGGACCAAGCAGAGTTTGAATACAAAGGTAGGCAATTTAATTCTTTGGGGGTGTGAAGGACTTGCAAAATAATTTAAATTAGATTCGTTTGTTTGTTTGTTGTCAGAAATAAACATATTTCGCCATGTGTTTTGCACTGCTTTTTGACTTAGCTGTTACTACCTTCGGTACATGAGCCTAGTGCTTGCATTCATCTCCACACGGCCGTAAAACTTTTCCTCCTTCTTCACATGTGATCCGGGACCCCACAACGTCGCATCTGCTCAAATTTATCGTTCGTTTCGAGAGCAATCTGGTTTTGCGGGAGGTGCCCGTGACGGATGGCATCTAAAACCCAATCGGCCCGGCAGATTGCCGAAACTTTCCTCGCTTTTAATGATCGAAGCAAGTCTCCGTACCACGCTACAGCCGCCATTGCGTCTCTTCTGCGCGATGCCGGATTCACAGCGTTACAGGAGAATCGCCCTTGGAGACTTGAGCCTGGCTCTCGTCACTTTTTCACGCGCGAAGGCTCCTCTATAATCGCGTTTGCTGTCGGCTCTGACGTCCAGGCTGACGACGCGGCTTTTACTGTGCTTGGCGCTCACACAGACTCACCTTGCTTCAAGGTCAAACCGATCTCCACCGTTTCCGCGCAAGGATATCTGCAGCTCGGCGTGGAATGTTACGGTGGTGGCCTATGGCACACATGGTTCGACCGGGACCTCACCGTCGCTGGGCGCGTTGTCGTTCGCAATCTCGAAACAAAATCTCTCGAATTTCGACTGGTGGATATTCCCCGGCCCATTCTCCGTATTCCTAATCTCGCCATCCACCTGTCCCGCAACGTAAATGCTGATGGGTTCAAAATCAACAAAGAGACGGATACTACTCCCATTCTTGCCACCAAGCTGGCTGCCGCTCTCAATGGAACTACCGTCGACAGCCCTACGACCCCTGCCGAGAACGGCATGACACCCTCAACAAAGAATCCAAAAGGAGCAAGTCTAGTTGGCGATCGCCATCCACCGTTACTATTGGCGGCGCTTGCTAAAGAACTTGACATCCCGGTTGAAAGCATTGTGGACCTGGATTTGTGTGTGAGCGACACGCAACCAGCAGTGATCGGAGGCATACTGCAGGAGTTTGTATTTGCGCCGCGACTCGACAACTTGGCGTCCTGCTTTTCCGCGACGCGCGCTCTCGTCAACAGTGTCCAAGGCGGGGGCAGGGGCGCAGGAGAGCGCACAATCAGTATGGTTGCGTGCTTCGACCACGAAGAAATTGGATCACGGTCGTCGCACGGTGCCGACTCACCGCTGCTGACAGATGCAATGCACCGCATATGCGCAGCGATCAAGGCTGACTACAAAACTGCTGTGCGGCGCAGCATGATGGTGAGCGCGGACATGGCACATGGCATTCACCCCAACTACGCGAACAAGCATGAAAGAAATCACCGACCGACAATGGGAGGTGGCCTCGTGATTAAGACAAACCAGAACCAGCGGTACGCAACAAGTGGGATCACTGGACTGATTGTGCGCGAGGCTGCACGACGAATTGGCGAGCCTGTGCAGGAGTTTGTCGTTCCAAACGACAAGCCGTGTGGATCAACAATTGGCCCGATACTGTCTGGAGGAAGCGGGTTGCGGACTGCAGATGTGGGACAGGCGCAATTATCGATGCATTCGGTGCGCGAGATGTGCGGGGTGGCGGACTTTGGGCCAGTGGAGAGGGTGATGCAGGCCGTACTGGAGCACTTCCGGGACATTGATGAGGAGTTGATGGGCACGGAAATTTTGGATTGATCGACGGCAAACTTGAATGATGAACGAAACTGACGACACCAGCGCGTACATGGAAACATTTGTTTACATGTACAGCAATGAAGCCATGTGCTTACACTTCCCTGCGTCGATGTGCGGCGCTGCGCTGGCTTGGTAATTTGCATACTACTTGCACCGTTACTTATGATTCGAGACGGTTCTTTTTTTTAGGTGGGATGCTTTGCACCAATGATGATGGGGCATGTGCCCTTGCATCTCACGATCATCTCGCTCAAAGTGTGCAACCCACACAACAGCGCATACGTTCTTTGTTCTTGAAAAACACACATAAAAATGCTTGAGCAACCATTCCTGGCCATCCACGTGCCCACCCTGTTCAGTGGGCCACAGGTATCTCTCTACATGTTCAGCCTCACCTTGTTTGTATAGTACTGCCAGCCTGCCACCTCTCGGATCATTTTTTGTAACTGTACCATTGCGCCTAACGGGCTACCACGGCTGCAAAGGTGTCTGACTTCGAACTTGCCCGAGTTAAGCCCGCGGATGGCAACTACTTTGCCGAAGCCGAGCAGCATGGCGTCGTCAATGTTCATCGTCGCCCAATGTGCCACTACGCCCACCCTTTCCAAGCTCGCTCCACTCGAAACGTTTTCTCAATCCTCATCCGAATGTGTATCTCTTTCCCCAAGCTCTTCTCCTTTCACTGACCTCGGCCGCGACCTCTTCGAACGCATTTTACTCTTTGTTGCTGGTGAACCACCGGACTCGAGTACGCTTTCCACTAACGCCGTTCGTTTTATGCTCCCTTTTGCGTTATGTAATACGACACATTACCATTGGACCACTCGTGCTGTGCGCTCCCTCTCCATCTACCCACTCCACTTCGGGGGTTCTGCGCGGAAACGAGCCAATTTTCCAGCCTTCCCCTTGTCCTCAAACTCTCTCTTTCCTCCGCCACCACCACCGCCTCCACCACCTCCCATTTTTGGAAGCCACTCGTCAAGCACTTTTCACCGGGGTTTTGCCCATACAGTCTCTGCCACTCAGCTTGAGGGCGCACTGCGTGTGTTTTCCAACATACATTCTCTCAATCTTTCCATGGCCGTGGCGGTTAATGACACCGCATTGGACCGCATCGTGAATTGTCTACCGGAGCTGCGTGAATTGCGTATTCCAGGCAACAATCTTATCACTCCTGCAGGTGTTGCCGCACTCTCGCGCTGCAAACAGCTGACGCGCCTTGATCTGTCGTATTGTCTCAACTTGGGTGATCCATGTGCATCGACACTGGTAGAGATGAAGTCGCTTCATGCCCTTAACGTGGCGCGCTGGAAAGTCTCAGATGCTTTCGTGGGCACTATTGCCGTCCTGCCAAATTTGGAGGAACTGAATCTTTTTGCATGTATGGGGTTGACAAGAAAGGCATTGTTTTTGCTGGGAGAGAGTGCAAAAGCACTGAAAATGTTAAAGTTTAGAGCAATGCCTGAGGTGCGGGAAATGAGGGGGGCAGTAGAAGCACTGGCGGGGTGCCGTGAGCTGCGCGAGTTGAACTTCTCGCTTGGGCGTACGTTGATTGATGAAGATGTTCAATGCTTGGGGAATGCCGAAATGTTTCCAAGCCTGCAGAAGGTGCTGCTATCGCAGTGTGCGTTTCTGTCCGACAGATGTGTGGAAAATCTGAGTCATAACCCAAACATTCGATATCTGAACCTCAGCCATTGTGAGTTCTTAACTGATGCTGCTGCCAGTTCTGCAGCCAAACTCCACAGATTAGAGAATTTGGATCTCACAGGCTGCGCAAAAATAACGGATTTAGGTGTGAAATGGATATCAGAATTGCCTCATCTGAAAGTGCTCTCTCTCGCAAGGTGTACTCGAATTACTGACGAAGGGGCAATTACACTTTCAGAGGCGAGCAGTGTTCCGCTCAAATGTGTCGACGTGCGGCATTGTTTTGACATAACTGACGTGGGTTTGGGGAAACTCGCTGCGTCTTGCGCAGAACTTCGTCATTAAGTTACGTGCCCTTCCTAAGTTCATTTTAGTGAGGCAGCCTGGGTCGTGAGCATGCACTCGTCAAAGATGTCGCTCGCCAGCTTCTTCACCAAGTCGATGACCAGAGCAGCCCGAACTCAAGGATATGCCCCTAATCCCAGAATAGATGCATCTGGAGAGCACGGAAATTTTTTGATAGACCAGTGTCTGAAGCCTTAAAGTTTTGGAGACGAAAGCACTGACAGATGTAGCCCCAGCATTGGAGGTCTACAATAAAATGTACCCATATTATTTTATAGCCCGCGAGCATATGTCAGAAATTACCTTGGTGTGGCTATTTCATTCAGTACGGCAACAAGAGCATCATAGCCAGAAACATTGAACTCGTTCAGCGCGGCAATATAGGGCTCAAACAAATCTTCATGACCACGCAGAACCATACGCAAGACAGATATGTCTAAAAGCAGAGTTGCGCAGCACAGTATTATATCCGGAGCCCGTGCCACGCGTGACACAGTCATGATGTACTCAAGTTCCTGTTCGCACAACTGTCGCGCTTTTCTGCGAAGTACCACTATATGCTCACTATCGTACGAACAAGGCGGTGGTGGCAGCTGAGACCCAAACACCGACTCTGCCCCAGGACCAATTAACTCGACATTAGCATTGAATGCCAACGTCCGAGGCGTCGTTTCCGAGACCCCACCACCTGTGTTTGCCACAGCTCGAATCCCGTTCGCAACCTCAGACGCTTCTCCAGCTTCCGAGACAGACAAAGAGCGGCCTTTCCGAAGGTTTTTTTCGTGATTAAATGCACGCATGGCTCGTCGCACATCTTGAACACCAGGTTGTGGGTATTGAAATTGCCTATGCAGTGATAATATTGTGTTCCCAAAATCCCGAACAAAAGGCCGGCTCGCATTCTTTCCCATCAGTTCTCGTTTGAGATATTCTGCAAGCGGAAAGTCCATTCGAACTGACAAAGCTGCCAAATTCCTCAAATCCATCTTGTTTAGGAGCCATCGTGCATGATTCAACACTGCAAGGTCAATTGCGGGTATTCGTGCGGCTACCTGACCTCTGTGGTCTTTCCGCGGAGGGAATCTGTGCAAAGCACCAGCACGCGGTGACATAGCAGCTTCTGCAATCCAAGACACGTCCTCGGTAGTTCGCAACTGTGATGAATTAAGCATCCCCGCTTGGTCTGCTTTCGACAAAAAGTTTGCCAAATCGGCAGCCAGTCCGAGTTCCCCTCTTGCAAGGGCAGCTTCCACAAGCCGCAAAGAATGCGGCGTTGACGATATGAATCCCCACATCTCTTGCAAAATTACCAGCAAGCATGCGGCGGTTCGCAATCGCCCCGATACAAAGCATTGCTCTAGAAGAGCAGCAGGCTCACCAGCTAGCGAAAACAACAATGGCCAGCGTTTTGAATCCAGCTTTCTCGCACAACGCACAACGACGTCCTCGTATTCCCCAAAATACTTTAGGAGACGGATAACTCGAGGAAACAAATCGCTCCCAGCCTTCCGCCGTCTCGGAGATTCCGGAAACTCTTTTCCTGTAATGCCATGCGTGGCTCTCAGCCCGTACAGCTGCTTTGGGTGCATTCCATGAGACCCTGTCATGGCCTTGATGGTTTTACCGTTCAAGTTTACGTTTACCTCCTCGTCATGTTCCAGCACAGCCTCGTACAATAACCATTCTAAGGAGTCTGTGAATTGCGGCTGTGGTACGCACTTTAAGGCAACTTGCAATGCAATTCGCTCATCGCTCATGGGTTTCATCAGCAGATGTCGGAGAAGAGTATGCAAGATTGGTTGTCGTTTCACTCGAATGACATGACTGGGCATGGACCCCACCTCATTGTCAAGCGAGTACGTGACTAGACCCTGGGTTGCTCCAAGCAGCATTCCATACTTGGACATGGTGGAGAGCGGATACACTTCCGCGTCGAGTTCAAACCATTGCTCAACATTCATGGCCTGCTTCCGACTGGAAAATGACCCCAGCGAGGAGCTTGTCAGTGGATCAGATACACCTTCATTCTCGCCAGCAGAGACCCTGTTACTTTGCGACGTGTCGTCCTGAAAACATACATGTAGTCCATCGTCCCCGTATGCCCACCACACGGGGCGATGGTGAATCATGTCAAAGGGCGTGCAGTCAACAGGCGTGTACCAAAATCGCTCCACATACCGCAGCAGCGCTGTCGACATCATACTTTCCGTATCCAAAAGGATTAATGAGCCTGTACTTCGCAGAAGCATGATCTGCCGTGGCACAGGTGCGCCTTTCTCATCTTGCGAGGGCGCATGCGAGAGTGGCGGATAGATTCGTGCTTCGCTAATTCCACCCCCCGGCGCAGGCGGCGGCCCCTCAATATCATTGTCATCACTTTCCGCCACCACTATTGTATGCTTGTCCTGAAGATACATTGGCGCTAGTTCGCGCGTTGGAAGCAGTAATCTGTACACTTCCCGCAAACCAATCTGCGACCAGCTGCTTTGTTCTGACATCTGATACAAAAACACCTGCGCATCCTCACAGATCACGAGTAAGAACCCATCCGCCCGAACATCTGTCAGCACCGGACGTGATGGTAACTTACGCTGCGCCTGCAGCGCACTTGACTCCACCTGATCGCGCGGGTAAAACAGCAGCTCAAAGCTCTTTTGCGCACCCCCCCGCAAGTTTGAACTCTCCACCTCATTTCCAATCACAATCGTCCGCCCCAGCCAAGCCAACGCACAGCAACGAATCCGTCGATCATGCTGCAAATCGCCAAACACACGCCACTTGTGCGTGCGCACATGACAGATCGCCACGCCGTACTCCCCCGCCACCGCCACATGCGAGGCATCCGATGTCACCGCAATGCGTTTTGGCGGCCAGTTTCTCCACAAATAGTCATGCGGAATCAACAAGTGCTGCCACGAAAACAAGTCGTTTCCCGTCACCGCGCTCTGCGTCGTCGCCTCCTCCGACGACCCATCCCCATGCCAAAGCAACAACACGCGATCAGATCCAAACATTGCCAACCGCGACGAATCGCCCTGGCAAAAGTTGCTCCCCACGCACCCCTTGTAAAACGTAAACTCCATAAAATGACAATCCTGCAACGCCACCGGCGACTCCTCCGAGCACCTTGGCGCCGCCCACAAAAACAACCCATTCGACCCCCACGCCGCCGCCAGCACCCCTTGCTCCATCGGACTCGTCACCGCGCCCGCCCTTGCCTCCTTCCCCCTCGACGCCGGCGTCGTCGGCAGTGTCCCCCCGACTGGCGGCAACGTCCACATCAACCGACACCCGGAAACCGACCACACCGCCAACCCCCTCTTCTCCCACCCTACGACCAACGCCGCCCCATCTTCCGTCCACCGGATCACTGTGGCCGCGCCCACATCCGTCGGCTCAAAGTACCAGCTTGCCAAACTTAACCGCCGCATCACCGGGCACCGATCGCCTGCCGGCACCCCAACATAAAACTGCTCCACATCACCATCCGCAAGGCCCACCGTCGCCAACATCCGCCTCGGTTCTAATGCCATCGACACCGCCCCCATTGTCCTCAACCACCTGCCATCAATCGCGCTCGGCCTCCCTCTCCCCCCACCGTGCATTCCCAACAACAACGCCGCCCCATTCCCCAGCACCACCCCACAATACCCCAACTCTCGATTATACACCAGACGTCTTACCCCCCCCCCCCCATCATCGCGCCCCTCCGCCTTCTCGATCGCCTCCAACACCTCTGCTTCGCCCTTCTCCAGCTCGCCATACACCCCCATCTTCACCAACGCCCGATTACGCCTCAACAACTCTGGCACATGCGCACGCCACAACATGTCCCCATCCCACGCCAAACACGCCAACTCTGCCCCTGTGGTGGCCACCACCACGCCTGCCGGACACGCGGCCATGTCCGTGAGTGCATGATGCGCATGGGCCACACGTCGCTCCCCGACTCGCCGCAGCTGCAAGGGCGGAATCGGCTCTGGCTGCACAAGCGGCTCGGCATCACCTTGAAAAGCGAGCAGCGCGCCGCCCGCCGCAGAGTGCACGGCCGCCACCGAGAAAAACAGTACAAGACCGCCCTCAAGCCCCGCCACAATGGTGCGCGCATTGGGCGACCAGACGGCGGCCACGAGCGGGCCCTCGTCTTCAAGGACACGCGACGAAAGAAGGAAGCGGGCGAGGAGGACGCGGTGCTGATGAGCAGACCAAATGTAGAGGCCGTTGGCGGCGACGGTGAGGACATGGCGATCCGTTGGGTCGGGAGTGATCGCGCAGACGGCGGGGGTAGGAGTTGGGCAAGGAGTTGGGCAAGGAGGAGGGGTGTTGGGGAGGACATAGGGCTTGGGCCAGCCACTGACAAAGTAGCCCATCTTGGGGGGAAGGGAGGGGACGGGCGGGGGTGCGCGGCGGGGGGACACTGCACTGGTTGCACGTGGCGTC
>JAUKWC010055718.1:0-40233 GCA_032356245.1 Endocladia muricata | reverse complement strand
GAGGCCGCCCCCTCCCTCCACGGCCCCCCGACCCCCCACGCCCCCCCCCCACGCCCGCCTCCGGCGGCCTCTCCACCTGTACCGCGCCCGCCGGCCGCGTACAACCCGCCGCCGACCCGTCCGCAAGAGTCGCGCGGCTATTCGTCCCCGAATCGTCCGCAAGAGTCGCGCGGCTATTCGTCCCCGAATCGTCCGCAAGAGTCGCGCGGCTATTCGTCCCCAAATCGTTCGCAAGAGTCGCGCGGCTATTCGTCCCCGAATCGTTCGCAAGAGTCGCGTGGGTTCTCGTCGTCTAGTCGCCCGCAAGAGTCGCGTGGGTACTCGTCGCCCAGTCGCCCGCAAGAGTCGCGTGGGTACTCTTCGCCCAATCGCCCGCAAGAGTCGCGCGGGTACTCGTCGCCCAGTCGCCCGCAGGAGTCGCGCGGGTACTCGTCGCCGAATCGTCCGCAAGAGACGCGCGGTTATTCGTCGCCGAATCGTCCGCAAGAGTCGCGTGGGTATGCGTCGCGTCCGGAGCGCGGGGAGCGTGGGGAACGTGCTCCGCGTGATTTCGAGCGTGGGGAGCGGAGGGAAGGTCGCTTTGATAGGGATGAGAGGCCACCCAGACCGGTGTTTGTGCCGCAAGAAGGGGTGACGTACTATACGACGTGTGGGGTGTGCAAGGCGGCGTATGAGCTGGATCCGACTGTGTTGGGCGAAAGGGGTTTGAAAGTGGGGTGCGCAGTTTGTGGGAATGAGTGGTTTCAGAGAGGCGATCGAATGGCGATGCTCAAGGAGACGGAGGGGATGAAGGACTACCCTTTGGAGGACAAGGAGAGACTCATCGAAGAGCAGAAGACTGCAAGGAGGAGTCAATATCGTGGAAGGAGAGATGGAATGGATTCGAGGAGCGGTCAACAGGAGCGGAGCGATGTGGGAGGGTATGGTGCCAGGAGACCGCAGCGGCAAGGTTATTCGCAGCATTCCGTGTTCATTGGGAATTTAGCTTTTTCGGTCAAATCTGAGCAATTGGAAGAAGTGTTGGCGGCTCAAGTGAGTGTTAAGCGTGTGTCTATCGTGACCGATCCATCTGGGCGATCGAAGGGCTTTGCATTTGCTGATTTGGACTCAGAGGCTGATGTGAAGCACGCAGTTGACGTTTTGGACGGCGTGCAGTTGAGCGGACGTGCCCTCACTGTGCGCGTCGGCAAGAAGAACTAGGTGTGCATGAAGATTGATGATATACTGTTTCCGTTGCGCGCCATATTCAAGTGTTATCTAATATTGGATGTCGCAAGCGTCACAATCTGGAAGAAACCTGTTGGAGTGGAGTCGGGGTTGAGGTAGGTAAATCCTTGGGTTCCAGGGTTGTATTCCTGGTGGGAGCTACATTTGAGGTGCGGACGTGGGGACTGGCTGGAATACTTTCAGAGTTTATTTTCGCACGCTTTAATCTGTTGTGACAAGTTGGACGGCGTGCGTTGCAAATATGCTCGCATCTCTACCTTATCACTATATGCTATCACCTTTTCGAAGTTGCCCCTATCAATCGCGCTCTCATTGAAATCCGAACACGGGATTTTTTGTCGTGTATAAGCGGGGTTGACTGGCATTTTGAGACAGGATTTTGGGTCCAACGAAGCTTGGGTAGCGCGTCTTTAGGTTGGCAGATCAGTGCATTGAGATAGAGTTGATGTTATTGCTGCTATGCTGCTAGGTATATGTCTAACTATTCGTAGAGGAACATTGGTATGGGATCTCTCTACGGGAAAGAGTTGCTTTGCGGGCAATCTAAAGTGACGGCGTGCCAGGAAGGACGCTAAAATGATGTCAGTTCTGAAGAACAGGAGGCAAATCCTTTCGTTTAGATCGTTGTGCATTCTTGTTATTTTAACATCAGGTGCGTGCACGATACGCTACTCGACAAAACATCCGCAAAACTTGCTCAAGCCCTTTATTGTGCGTATTGTCCGATCTTTGTTATTCAAACTAATGAAGATTTTCTTTCAAACAACGCCACATCTGCTCCTTATTGTTGCGGTTTGTGAGGTATAATTTGGATATAGGAAAGAAGAGTGTTGGATGCAACGGTATTTATACTCTGGGAGCCCCAGCCTCTACATTGATCGCGCACAAGGTAATTCCATGTACCCACAGTACACAGTACATGTTCCATTTTTCTGGTTTCAGTAAGAATTCGGTATTCCTTGAAGAGCTTGGCAACCTGTGAGAATGATTATACCTCGCATGGCAACCTGTAATGTGACTAGAATCAACATGTTTTCAAAATATTATTCTGAAGTTCGGAGAGCAGTCCTACCTGCGGTAGAAAAGCGGGGGCCAATCTCCATCGAGTAATATCTCCTGCAGCGGGGCTCTCTCGTGCAGCGGAAATCCTACTGAGGTTCTGTATCGTGACGGAGTTATCTGGACAGTAATAATCCCTTCAATATCTCGCGTTTCTTTTTTCGGAGATCTAAAAAGGCCTGCTTCGCTCCGCGTGGTCAGGCCTCTCTGCAACTGGCCCATTTCAAAAGTGTAGGAAACAAACGCGAAATGTAGCCAGCCTCATTCCTCTGTCAAGCACCTACGGTCCTGTACCATGCCTTGGTCCTTCGCATACCGTAGGCATTGCACAAAGCAGTTCTCACACTTCCACTCGCTGACCTACCACAGTACTGTACAACGATTTAGGCAGTAGACCAGTTACTGTATACTGTAATATTTGATTTCCATGCAACGTATGGGCGTCATTCGACGACAGAGGTAAACTATGTTTATGTATGCCCAAAATCAAAATTTAGAAATTTCGACTTCCATCCGTACGCCACCGCCGACGCATCTGATCCGGTCCGCATTACCAGGACAAGTCGAAGGCCGAGCCGTTGTCCTCATCCACACGCACGCAGGAATCGTCTGCTGCAGTGAAAAGTGAGCTAAGCTCAAAAGGGACAAAGAATCTCTTGCTGTCGCAGACCGCAGACAAATATTCGTTCATATCCTGACGCTGTGGTTTTCTCGCCTCGCGTTCAGCGACGACGAGCCCTGTGATTCGTGGTCCTCTATCATTTTCATTTGTTTGTGCGAGGTGAGGAGTCATTTTTGCTCATCCGTTATGCAGCATGACGATGTTATTTGGGGTACGCTGAATGACCATTTTTGCAGTTACAAAGTTAAAACCGTGAAGCGGAAATTTTGCCGAAACAAGTACAACATAACTGGTCTATGCGAGAAAAAATCGTGCCCACTCGCAAACTCGCGGTACGCCACAATTATCGAAAATGATGGTGCTCTCTTGCTGTTTGTGAAGACTGTAGAGCGCGCGCACTCACCGCGTCGATTGTGGGAACGGATCAAGTTGTCGTCCAATTACCGACGTGCGCTTTTGCAGATCGATGAGCACCTACAATACTGGCCCAAGTTCCAGGTGCACAAAGCAAAGCAAAGACTAACGAAGATGACGCAGTACCTGATTCGGAAGCGTCGAATTGAGCTGCGGAGCAAGACGCGTTTGGTAGGTATCAGAAAGAAGGTCGAGCGACGAGAGCAGGCGAGGGAGAAGAAAGCAATTAATGCGGCTAAACTTGAAACCGCTATTGAGAAGGAGCTACTGGAGAGACTGCGCACCGGAGCATACGGTGATATCTACAACTTTGCTCAGGACGAATACGAGAAGGTCCTGGATGCAGAGTTGGAGGAGAGGGAGGCTGAGCAGGAGATGGAAAGTGGCGAAGAATATGAGGCTCGATTCGAGGAGGATTCTGCCGATGAAGTTGACGTTGACTTGGAAGATGAAATCGAGGAAGGTTCCGCATTCGATTTTGATGATGATAGTGATGACGACCAGGAACATTCCGGCTCCGATAGTCTAGATGATGTTGAGCATCGTGTCCGTCAACGGGCTAAGAAACGCGTGAAGGCTGGGAGGGAGAACAGTGCAGAGGGCAAAAGGAAGAAGGGGCGAAAGCTGCGAGAATCACGCGGCGGCGTAAGAATAGAGGTCGAATACGAGCACGAAGCGGATTGGGCAACAGCGACGAGAAAAGAATCTAGTTAGTGTTTAACAGTGACATAGTCAGTTCGAGATAACTCTACTCATGCTGAGCCTCCCAGAGGATATTTCTGGTAATTTGTGAATGTAAAAGGGCTGAAAGGGTATCTTCCACTATCGCCAGTTGCTTCTCTGGGTATGTCTGGCTGGTCTCCTCACCATCAGACAATATATCTAATGCGGAAGAGGCATTTCGCTTAAGAAACTTTTTTCTGTGACCGTATTCCGAATTTTCCTCTGGCAAAGATTGCATTGGGGAAGGTGATCGCTTCTTCACAGCATCGTTGCTCTTGCTTGTCCATAGATCATGTAATACCAGATCCGGTACCGGAGTCTGCTCGGATATTAGACCCAGGTTCTCCCGATCTATCACTACTCTCAATAATTGCAAGGCTTCATTGATCGTATCGGAGGTAACCTTTCGATTCTCTGCCAACATACTCATGTTCTTAATTGCAACCTTTCGACTTCCGCGCTCAGCTTGTCTCATCATATGACGGAAGTGATGAGCCTGCTTGCTGAGCACCAGGGATGTCACAGTACCTGCACGTCCTGCACGTGCTGTACGGCCGGCGCGGTGCAGGTAGGTCCTTATGTGAACTGGAGCGTCATAATTGATGATGTTGTCAACTTTGAAAATGTCCATACCGCGCGACAGAACGTCACTGCAAACTACCACTAGTGATCGAAATGTCGAGCTAGGGATCAATTCGGGGCATTCTCCTCTCAACATCATTAACACATCTTCTCGCCTCCTCGCAGACAGCTCTCCAGACATCTCCAGTACAATGTCATTCTTCCCTAAGCGGTAGGCACATAATTCTAATAACTTGGCCAGGCGATGGGCTGCTTCAACAGATTTCGTGAAGATAAGCTTTGTGCCGTCGGGTGGGGATTCAATGTCGGAATTCACTGACACTGTCTCAATCTCACTTCTGTTGGAAGCATGAATCCAGCCCAGGATCTGAAGCAGCGCCACAGGTTTGTCTCCGATACTCGGCAGGACCCATCCTCTTTCTTTCAGACTAGAAGGTACGGTATAACCCGAATAGTCCGTATCTCTATCTCCGTTTGATGCTGTGCTTGGCTCGAAAAAAACAGGTTGTCGAAGACCTAGTTTCACAAGACGCATTGGATTCCTTGTCTGCGTTGCGGAGACCAAAATCTTTCGCACGTATTCACTAGAGTTCTGGGAGTTTCTTGCAATTGACCTGCCAGAAACATCGGGATGCAGCGCAAGAGCCAAGACACTGGCGCCTGGTCCGTGAAAACTGGAGACAGTCCTTTCTCGACCGTCTACGGACGATGTGCCAAGGAGCGGAATAACCGCATCAAGCCAATCTTGGTAAGATTCTTGTAAAAGACGGTCTGACTCATCGAGGACCAAGTACCTGACACCCCGCAACCCAAACCCTTCAGTGCTGTCAATATGGTCAACCAAACGTCCTGGCGTGGCAATCAAAATTTCGGCGCTCTTCAAAAGGCTTGACTCTCTTGCGATCGACTGGGACCCTGTTATAATTGCTACTGAAATCAAACTTTTCTCAGTCAAAGCTTTGAAGACGGCTCCAACTTGGAGCGCAAGATCACGGGTCGGTACTACGATAATTCCCCGCAGTCGCGCAATCTTGCGTCCTATTAGACTCTGGACTATAGGCAAGGCGTAGGCGAGAGTTTTACCACTCCCCGTCGGAGCGCAGAGAACTACATCTCCGACCTGTCGTTTCGAGGTAACATCCAAAATGTGAGAAAGAACATCACTTTGCATACGGAAGAGTGAAGAAATTCCCATTGTCGTTCTTATAGTATCCACCAAGCATTCTGACAAAGATGCTTTATCGATCGGTACAGTCCCATTAGTGTCATAGCAAAAAACCCTGGTATTACTGGTCTCGTACTGCATGATGTCCAAGCTCAGACGGTTTCTTCCCTACAAAGAATAGAACCACAACTTTATCTACCTGAGTAGAATATCGACTTCACGAATTATCCTGACTGTAGTGTGTACGCGCAAGAATGCATACGGGTCCGAGTTTTAGACTGGAGAATGCTCGGCTTTCGCGCGTGTGTGCAGGACAGGGGCAGCGTATCGCATTCTTCGATGCGGCTGCTTTTGGGATTAGTTTCTGCCACCGGCGTGATTCACAATTTTCCTAGAGCCATCGCATAGATCTGATCGCTGTACAGTAGCGGCCCCCCTCAAAATAAGCGTAAGCGACGGCGGACCATCTACAAGACACGTTTTACGCCTAGAACTTCATTGGTGCAGCAGAGGACATCTGTTCCACATTATAGATTTTCGGTTAAAATTGGAAAGATAATATATGCAGAATACCCAAAATCACAAAAATCGCCAAGCGAAGGGTGTAGGAAATATGTGTGCACGGATTCATGCAGTACATTCCAGGACCTGATTCCCTTTGAAATCGGTACGTCTCCAACATTACCAGTACACACGGGCCGAAGCAGCCAGCTCATGTCTGGGTGATAGAAAGTACAGCAGCTTTCGAGGATCTGAGGTTTCTAACTATCTGAAGAGTGAACGAAGAATTTCTCGAAAGATGATGTAATGCGGTGTATTGCGGAGGAGCCTACGTTCAGACATAGATGGTCAAATTTCATTGAAGGTGGCGGGGTGCAGATCCAAATATCGTCCTCCACATGTAGGCCTGGCTCAAAATCATGTCGATTTCTTTGAATGTCCATGCCTGCGTTGGCAGATTTTGAAGAAACATCACCAGATCTTGGAAGTCCATTTCCTGCAGCTCATCGCTGAATGAGACGAGCAAAGCCGCGCAAACATAAACGTGGAATACGGCAAAGCCTTCGGATTCTGCAAGATACGTGTCCCAGAGACGTACAATTAGCGGAAACGGCAGCTCCCTCATCAATAAGCAATTCATCCAGCGAAATGCAAACTGCAGAAAGTTGAGTCCTTCATCCTCCAAGTGACTGCAAAGATTTGCATCAACTCGAGCTACAAGTTCACGTAAGTAGTGTACTCGTCGCTGAATACCAGGCTGCGAAAACGTATAGTAGTCCTGGATATCGTTCAAAAGCGCCGTTAGACACCAGTACGCATCAGCCTCGGCACTAGCTAGAGCACACTCACCCCCTTTAATTGCATCCAAGTTCTGTGTATCTAGAATTGACATGATCGCCCCTGCCTGTGCATATTCCGACAAGAATACAAATACAAAGGGCGTTACCAAGTCATTCATGCCCTGAACGTAACCGCTGGCCGGGTGTCGGGTGGCCCAAACATACAATATTCTTTGCAGCGCCAGCTGTACTTCTGGAACGTGGAATAATGCTTGCTTGGGGCAGGTACGCGGAAGATCAACAGTGATTTGTCGCATGGTCGTGTCCTCCTGGTTTCCTGGACGACTGTATATGTGCGAAGCGTTAGCAAGGTTTGTGTCGTCGCTGGAATCGTAGAAAGGAGAATAGCATTGTTCCACGGCTTCTCTATACTCGCGACGCCGGCGTAGCAAAGTATCCTTTCTTCTCGACAAATTTGTAGGTTCATACGCCAGCAGAATTTTCCACACCGGAGCACGTAGACGATCAGGTATGCCGGCCCAAGCAAGCTTCTTCACAACATCCAGGTTCACAACCGACTCATCAAGTAAAACACGTAACTTTTCTGCGCTTGTTGAAGGCGGCCCCGAACTCGACGATGACGACTTCACTTTTGGATTCAGTGCTGTAGTGCTGCCATTTGCACTGCTTTCGGCGATTCCAAGCTTGGAGAAATTCGCCAATTCTACTTCGGAAGTTGTTGAATGCTCCGACAGTGCCACCCCTGCGTCAAAACCATGATGGTTTGCGCCATTTTCTGCTTCGGAAGAAAGTCTTCTTTTCTCGAAAGCTGCATCCCGAATCTCATCCCACTTCACTCCATGCCCGATTCGATAAACAAGTCCAGGAAAATATCCCGTTTGCTCTCCAAACATCAAAACCTCATCTTCTGAACTCGTCATCAATGGGCATGCAAGTTCGTTGTGGTAAGTCTGAACTTCATCAGCTGGAAAGTCTCTTGCTTGACTATCTCACCAGGCGAAATCCGGAAAACATAAGCAGAGATTGTCGTATATTCAAAGAAGAAAAACTGTCAGTGGCTATTCATAGCGGGGCTCAAGAGATATTCATGATTGCTTCGACTGTGACGTAGATTGCAGGCACAGTTCAAGGGTTGCTGTTATTTGAGGCCAAATGACCCTCAATGCGTCATATCCTCGGGACCATAAGTGAACTAAAATTATTATAATTTACAATGCTTTACCACACGGAGCAAGCACATACTTACCTCTAAAAAACAGCGGTTTTGTCTACCAGAGCTGAATGTGCGAAAACGACACTATTCTACTGCGATGATGATACGTGAAATCCTCTTGCCTTTGTTTGCAGAGGTGAGGGGATCTACTTCAATCAAAGAGTCTCTCCGAAAGCAAGGCACCACAATTTCTACAAAACCTAGCGTCTTTTTGATGCCCCTGGAGAAAACATCTCTTGCACTGATACCCGACGCGACAAACACCCAGCCCAAAGACAAAAAAGAGACTCAACATGACCGCTCTACAATTAGAAAGATGCCAATGTGTTTTTGAGCGTGTAGCCCAGAGCTCTAGTTACGTACCTCCACAGTAATGTCGTACATTGCCGCCAGCGACTTTTTTTGTTGCACAAGTCCATCATCATAAGCGGTTAGGCTCCGACTTTTCCCCGAGGTTATTTGCCGCACTCTCTCAACTTCAGAAAGCTGATATGGAATCAGAACAGCTCCGGTTAAAACAGTCAAAACGGTAACTAGAATGAAGGATATCAGGAAAAAGTAATACCAAAGAAACGTGGAGAAGGTGTTAGTATAACTCACACAAGGTAACATCCCTGATGTTGTGTGCGAGCGAGGCATGATTGAGATTGACTAGCGTACTTGTTTTTCCGGGACCTGTCAATGGCGTTACATCTCCGAACCCAACCGTGAACAAGGTGATGGCGGTGAAGTAGAAGGCATCGAAGAAGTTTTGAACTGACGGATTAATATCTTTCTCCACCTGATAAAACAAACCTGCGGAAACATATAACAAACTGAACAAAGAGAAACCAATGTTCGCGATACGAATTTGGGCAGAGCTCATGCTCTCCATCATTACTTTTCCTCTCTCGGAATCCATTACCATCTGCTTCATTCGTTGAATGCGAAAGATCCGCGATATGCGAAGAAGCCGAACAAACAGGGCCTCGGATTGATCTGCGACAGCAAAAGCAATTGGCGAAACAGCAAGAAAGTCTAAAATCATCCCTCTGGTCAACAAGAACCGCGGTGAAAAGCCTTTTCCGTACAATCTTCCAAAATACTCTATTAAAAATACGATGGAAAGGTTTGACTCATAGCTCTTGAAAGCGTTATGCCAGAGCGGTCCAACGTCGATAGTCTGCATCGCGAAAGCAAAGCAGTTTATCGCAACGAGCAGAGCAATGATGCCGTCGGCAAGTGGATGATTTAGGACATAATCAATCTCAACTGCAAACGGGAGGGTTCCAGGCGGAAAGTTTCCCTTAATGGGCGGCGGTCGCTCTCCAGCAGACCAAACTTGTCTTTCGAGAGTTTCCGATTGGGTTGGGGTTTGACGTGGCCGTTCCCGTAATACAGCACGAATCTGAAGTCCAGGTTTGGGTGTAGCATGTCGTAATCGTGTTCGGCACGTTTTAGGCGGTTGATTCAATACACCTTTTTTCATCAACAGTGGTGCGGCAAAGGCGTGCATACTCCATACTGACATGTTGGTCACATTGCTACCAGACATTTCGTTTCTACGGATAACCCTTACAAGACGGTACTAACAATTTACCGACTTTAGGAAAGGTACCATGCGAGATGAGTGTCAATCCCTCAGCTCTTCGCCAAACAAAGCCAAACTCGTCCAGAACCCCACAGCCTCGTCTTTGTTCCAAGAGTGATATGCAATCAGCCAAAGTCGTGTGGTCTATTGCCTAGTTCTGACACACCTGCTTGCTGCATATGAGCCGGGGCGACCTTCTTCAGAACCAAAACGAGCCAGAAGTTTGGTTTCGCAAGTACAATTCAGTGCATGAAGGATTAAAGAAAAGTAGAAGCAAATTGAAGTTGAAAGTAAAAGAATGCCAGACGCAATCATGTTCTCCTCTTGCAGTCCAGTATCATCAACGCGTGACGGGAGGCTTTTTTGATGAGTCACGCCATTTTGCACGGTACTTGCTCATACTCATGGTCAATATTTTTACGAGTTTGTTGTCAGAATTAGATCTTGAAAAAGTGTTGTGCCCTGTAAAAAAACTTGATAATTCGGAGACCAGTGCGAAGGATTAGCCTTCGTACCGATAACTAAGATTTGTATCTCTGGAGGGCCAGTCCTGATATGCCAGTGTTTGGGTGTTGTGAGGTTCTGTGGCATACGTGTACTCCTGTTGCTGTCGAACTAAACTAAACCCGGTCATCGACGTGCCCGGCACTCAACACAAAATCTGTATTCCACATTTATGATCTAGATTCTACTGACTGGCATTAATCAGCAATCGCACTGTAGCAACTACAGCATGTACTGTAAGTATGATAGAGCTCTCCACATGATTGGAATACAACTCCCCTGGATCATGTGTGCATATTATACAATCGTCAGCACATTTGTGAAAGGTAGGGAAAATGTTAGGATTTGCAATTCAAATGTCCTTACCCTCCTTACGTGCCTTGAATGCATTCAGAGCATTCCACCGGAACCAGTCGCCATGCCTCCTACTGTACCCAAGTCTTGATCCACATCATGCAGACCAAACCAAGGATAGGATTTGAGTAACTTTTGGAGAGCGCTGATGCTTCTGGACTTTATTGCCACGTCTCGCGGTGGACTTCTGTTCACGGTCAATGAAGGTCGATGATATGTTTCACAACTACAGTACAGTGCTGCACTGTTGGGAGTTAATGCATACGTACGAATACACTCTAATTCTACGACGTACCCTAAAAGCACTTAATGGGGAAGAAGCTGGAAACATGATGCTTTTCTAATGTGCTCAGTGATGCCTCTACTGAACGACACAAATACTACATGGTCAAGCTATTTAACGTGTAACAGTACGAGGGCAGCTTGAACCCAATACGCACACCTGCATTTACCTACAGCGATTTAGTATTTAGCGATGAAGCAACAGTATTTACAAAAATAATATGAGTGCATTGAACTATCCCATACCGTTGATCTTTGTTACTGAAGTGTAGTCGTTCCCGTCGTATTGTCACCCACCACCTCTACTATCGTGCGCTTTTACAAGAAAACGACAGTAATGGGCCCAGGCATAGTACCTCGTCAGCCTTTCCAACTTCAATGTGGTACAATGACCGACACGACTAACAAGTATCAATGGTGCGCGAAAATGTGAGCAAGTGGTACTAGCAAAAGTCTGATGGACATCTACCCTCATATTGTGCAAACATTCGAGTCAAAATGACATATCCTTACATTCTAAGTTCACTTCTTCTTTTTGCCCAAATCACATCTCATAGTTTGGGTAGCCCGAACGTGCTAAGGTTTTCCCATTCTATCGGGAGTAGAAGCAGGAAGTCTAGATAATATCCTTACAAGTACCTGGTTATGAAAAACCATCTGGTGTTGTTGACATAACTATAAAAGACTACCGGGCATACTACCCGTCACACCTGCAAATAGCTGGCAAAGGCTTCTGTGTCGCTACAGTGACTACTGAGATCGATCTCAAGGTAGTTGCGTGGGTTTGAATGTATGGAAATACCTTAACGTATTCCCCCCGGCTGAGATGGAGGTAATCTACATCAGAATATGTACCGAGCTGATAGAGTCGGTTCTCGATTAGAGCTGGTCCTTGTCGCGTTAGAGGCAAGGTCATGTCGGTACTGAAAGGCGTACCTCTACGTACAGTAGATGTGCGAGCACATTTTCAGTAAATGATATCCTAATACGCCAGGATGATCGGTACTTCGATAGAACATTCTGATGCACATAGCAATGTATTTCAGTTCAGCTGGCAAAATAATGTCCAGCTAAATAATCGTGACTTCGCACAGTCAGCAAATGCAGTTTCATTAGTTTGAAGGGTGTTGAATAGAAGATGCCTGAACAAAGCGTTCTTTGTTCAATGCCTCTTCTACTCGGCCAAGCTACATTTTTCCTTTAATCACTTTACTTTTACCTTACATAGTCCAATGTTTTTCTCCGGTAGTCCACTCGCTCTGCAGTCTGTTCATATGACACTACCAAAGTAATATGGCTGCAAATGCAGGCTCACTGAATATCGCTTATCGTTGTTTGGCTCGTTACACATTGACATACCTACACTAACTTGCTCCAGGGCTCCATCCGACCCTATCGAATTTTTTTGTCTGCATCATTCTCACCCCCTGCGATGCTCACTTTGTTGAGTCCTTCTGGTCGTACCTAGACCTCATCTTGTTCGTTCCATAGTCATTGCAGTGTGGGAGTTGTTGGCGATCTGCTCCCCACAGGCGCGGAGATTCCTTATATGAGTCGTAAAGTTGAGGCTACAGCGTATGTTCATCTCTACGTATATCAGGCACTATGGTTATAGGGCATCTCCCGTACTCGTTTGTAGTATGCTGAAACCTGTATGTTTTTAGAACACTTCCTGGCTTATGTGATCCATTCAGAAAGATATACAACGGACTGGAGCGTTTTTATTCATTCATTGGACATGCAAAGCCTCGCTTCAAGAGTGAGGTTACCATACAGGCCGAAATAAGTAGAGCACGTAATCGTCTTGACAAGCTTCATCCCAAGAGTTCCGCCGGAATTAGTAGTCAGTCTTGGTCCTCTATCTAGCGAGCATCTGTATCCAGCGCTTTGACACAAGTTTGACTGGGGTATCAGAAAAAGGCATGTTTATACTACTCCACTCTTCTAAACTCCACTCACATAGATCTTTGACGTTGGAAAACTCTCCTGCATTATATCATAAACGACATGCAAGAACGTGTCAGGTTGTTTCAATTCGACTCAAACCTGGACTGTTGCAAGGTCACTGTATGCCCAACGTGTGGCTAGGCATAAGTTGGGTTTTCGTGAACCCTGCTACATTAATACTTGCGTTGTTTTCTTGAGCCTTTCAGTCATTTGAATGAGTACACATCGCGAAGGGTATCAGATGCTCTTAAAAAGTTGTGACATACTTCTCTGCACTCTGAGTACGAGCCGGAATAGCAAGAGTAGATGTCTGTCGCCGATTAGAGCCACTGCGGACCATCAAACATGCTTCAACATATTGTCATTCAAAAAAGTACCGCTATTCTCCCTGTAACTCATACCGTTTCATGGCGAAGCCATCACGTCCATCTTAAAGAAACTTTTTATCGTCCGAAAACACCACTTTAGACTAGTCTTCTGCTGCCCAGGTCACCTGCTGCCCTGTTCACTGAAGTCATTTTTATTCATGTAGCTTTGTTCATGCTGTTGGGGACGTCATTTCCTTGAAAGGCAAGCGTATTTGAGAGGATAGAATCTACTAAAAATATACAAATATCAATTAGTATAGGTACGTTCTTCTTTAGTTCTTTCGCGGTCTTCTTCCCCTCGCAAGTTTCTCAACCTAGAAGTCTTTTTGTGGTTGATGGCAATTTTGATGGTGGTAAGCCACTTCTGTTGCATCTCCCATTGTTTTTGAATGCTCCAGAAAGCTCGCAACTACATTTCAAGATTGACTATTCGTTTTAGCAATAGCTGAGAGGCTTATTTCTGAGTTGCTAAGACCCAAGATAAGACGTTCCCTGCGTTCTGATAAAAGTGTTCCTTTCAGCATCTTGCGGTTGCTTGATTACCCACAGCGGGTCTCCCAGTGCCTTAACTATACTGTAGGTCAAATCGAATTTTAGAAGCGTTTCTAGTGTCTATTGGACATTGGATTTTGCCTCATATGAGGTCAACTCTGGCCGCATATGAGGCCAACCGACCATCGAGAAAATATGTGAAGTAAATAATACGTATGATGAATATACTAGTTGTACGTGTAATTTACCTCACACCCTTATACGATACCCAAACAAAGGGTAGCGTATTCCGTTGCACTCAAACTCTGACTGAGCAAAAAAGTCGCTGAATTTTTCTACAGCTCACTCTGCTAGAATAGAATACTTAAAGACCTTCAAGTAGATACGAAGAACAACGAAAGTGGACGTCTCCTTGATACTTTAACATCTCCGCGAAATTTGGCTTCATATTAGGCCAAATGTCCAATAGATACTAGGGTTCCTTTATATGTTTAACGTCTTTGTATGATTATAATACATAAATATGCTAGGGTTATTGCGGACTATAGAGCAGCCGTTTTAGTAAAACATTACGACCATTTGTAGCGGAATGAAATTAAATCTTTTAGTGAAATGCTACAGTAGAGTGAGAATAACCTGTGGAAAAGAAAATGGACGAATTGATTAGTTCGTTTAGGAGAGCCATTACCAGCAAAATGAACCCTCTTTGCAGGCCAATAACGCAGAAAAAGTTAACCCGCACAATTAGGTGTTTTTTCAAGCAGTTCGCAAGCACTTTCCATCCCCTCCTATCCCCAAACTCTAATTCCCTAATCCTTTAGAAAACCTCTATTTCCCCAATCCCTATTCCCCGAACCCCCCAACCCTAATCCATTGACCTCAAATATAGGGTTCACAAATGAACCCTCCGAAAGGGTTCACATCCCAAAAACAGGGTTCATTTTGCACAATAATGTACCATTAGTTGAAGTGTGCTGTACTTATTGGGCACATTGTACATGTAATTAGAGGTTTGTTTACCGTGAGATCGGCTCGCTGATTCATTCTAAAATCGCTACTGGACTGTACCAAGTAAACCGGCTAACATCAGCATACAGCACGTTGCCAAGCAAACACAAGCATGTTAAGACTACTGCGCTCTACTACAGTACCTAATCTCTTCTGGGTAGATAATGCAGTATTTTCGATAAAACCCTTCTTTCAAATTCTGACTATCGAATTTGACACCTTTCTAGAAACAGCCATCTGCTTTCGAATGTAATATTATGAAGAGTACAGTGGGTTGCCTCTATGCTTGGTAGCACTGACTTTGATTACAGTGCTGGCAAGTATTCTGCACAGCATACCATTACACATTACAAAATTTCTGAAGCGCTTGCAGTGTGACTGAGGTTATCAAGAGGTAGAATGGTAAGCAACCTCCTTTTGTGCAGCCGCTTTTTGCGACAAGTTCACGTCGCAGACAAGACGAGAAAAGCTGCATCGTAGCTTCCGTCTTGGCGGGTGGAGAAACCGCTTGAAAATAAGGAGAGGGAATTTGCGAGGGCAGGTAGTGTGGAAAATTTTGCACTGAACGATTTGCATGCGTCTCACTGGTGTCTGTCCTTGGAGGCACATGAACGTGTTTCACGGATTTGATAAGCGTCATGGATCATTCCTTCAACAGCAGTTATCATTCGCAAGCTCA
The DNA here is from genome assembly GCA_032356245.1 of Endocladia muricata. NCBI lineage: Eukaryota > Rhodophyta > Florideophyceae > Gigartinales > Endocladiaceae > Endocladia > Endocladia muricata. Next base: position 24,723 of record JAUKWC010055718.1, on the reverse strand, counting down.
GGAACATGAAGGAAATGATCATTTTCGGACACAGGAAGATTATTTTTTTGAGGCGGGTCCGGAGGTTGAACACGAATCCTCGGGATGGTACGAGGTTAGCTGTGTCGAGGCTGGCAGTGGCGGAAGCAGAGGGGATGCTATACAGTCCCTGGCATTTGATCCCGTTAAAGAGCTAGTATGGGTGGGAACAAATAGTGGCATGTTACATGCTCACCACATTCCAGACATGTCACGAGTCGTATCGACGTATATCGCAGAGCCATCTCTCGATGGCCTCATACTGGATGACGTACGAGACATTGTTCTGTCAGATTCATCTATTGTTGCCGCAATGGGATATGGTGTAACAGTAATAAGCAAGGGCGGAGTACGACGCGCGACAGTTCGGGCTGATACAATCAAGGATGCGAAGGGTGTTGCTTTCAATCCGATCAGCGATAACCATGTGTGCGTAGGTGGTGAGTCGCGCATGCTTGCAGTTCTCGATTTGCAACACCAACGAATTGTGCGACAAGCCACATTACGGGGAGCAACCCGCGTCACTCGAGCTCTGTGGACTACTCCTGGGACATCGAGTCTGTGTGTATTCTCAACTGCCACTGGTCGCATTTCCTTTTGTGATCCAGCGACGATGAGAGAGGTCAATGCTGTAGCTGCGTTTACTAGTGCCACTACCGACATATCTTTCAGTGGCTTCTTTCTCGCCGCAACAGGATTTGGCACTCGTGGAGGAGTTTCGTATTTGGAGCAGCACGTGAAAATTTTTGACATAAGGCGTCTCGATACCCCTCTTCCGTCGGTCACATTTCCAACAGCCCCCATGCTTGTTTCATTTGACTCCCACACGTCAGCCCAATACAACACGAATGGTGCAATGTGGGCATTAGCCCCAAATGGGTTGCTTCAGTGCGTAGACATATCTGCGATTGCAACCGGGGCCCCGGCGTATCCACTAACTGATGTAATTCAGCTCGATGCTGGCGCAGATATGTTTACCAGCATTGCAGTTTCTTCACAAGGTTTATTAGCGCTGGGAGATGGCGGAGGCTTTGTCCATCAGTGGACTTCTTCAGATCCAATTAAGGTAAATGAAGAGTCTGAGCCAGTATGGACAGCCCCAACAACGACAGAACCTCCAGTTCCGTCTATTAGACTGGATCCCTTGCTTACTTCAGACAGCGGTACAACAATTCCAAAGTGTCATTTTCCAGATTATGGCCGACCGTATCTTACTGATGAACTATTCGGTAATCTAGAAAATAGTGAAGGCTTACCAGGGTCACGTAACTCTTCTCCTGCCCGAACCATAGGGGGGGAAACGAACCTCAAGCTTTATCCGAGGAAGCCATTCGCTCGTTTTCCGTTAGTCGTGGCAGAGAGTATCACTAACGCGGCAAAGCGCCATTCATTCGTATGGTATGCTCAGGCCCCTCCCGGTTTTGTGCGAAATTCAGAGTCTGGTCACAAGGATTTTCCGGTTGTCAAAGGCATGTATGGAAGTCGGAGTGAAACGACGTCCTTACGACCAGGAATTGGAGGGAAAAAAGACAATTCCAAGAGTGTGCTTCAACAAGATTTACGTCTTTCCAAGCCATATGCCAAGTCCTTGTATGTCGAGATGGATCTCGTTGCGTGGGAAAGTATTGAGGGATTCAACTTTTTGAAGTACAACAAGAGTGCCTTGTTTTGTGGATTAGAGAATGCGCTGCCAAACGTATACGTGAATGCGGCAGTCCAAATTCTCTACTTTACACCGCCGATACGGAGGGCCATCGCCAATCATGTTTGTGATCGGCAGTGGTGTATTTCGTGTGAACTTGGCTTTCTATTCCATATGTTCGATCTTGGCGGTGCCGGAATGGCCTGTGAAGCTGGAAACTTTACAAGGGCTTTTATGACAATGGCAAATGCCGGAGCTCTTGGTCTACTTGACGGACCCCATGCTCTTCCCTTGTCGCAAAGAATAGAGAACTTCACCAGATATCTTTTGGAACAACTTCACAAAGACGAAGAGGCCGAAAATTCTAGCGCAGTGTCATCCCTGTTTGGAGCAGAGATGGTCTCTTATGGTATCTTTACTCCAAGCAAAATAAGATGGGATCGAGAGTCTCGCCCATTTCAGCATACTCTGATATACGACGATGGTGATAAAGGTGACCAGGTGACGTTTTGTGAATTGCTACAGCAAAGTTTATCACGATCGTTTGAATCGACTCGAGCCTTCTGTGAATCAAGTGGACAATTCGAAACTATGTCTCAGAATCGTGAGTTGCGAAGCTTGCCAAATGTGTTGTTGGTTGGATGTAACACGAAAGCCACCGGGTATGCGAAGTTCTGGTTTAGTGACGACGAGGTAAGCGAAAGACGTACCTCTCGCCACGAGGTTCCATGTTCTGAAGCCTCAGAACTGCATAGGTTGGAACAGGTTGCGAATGAATCAATGAAGAGTGACAAGAAACTGGTCGAGTCACTGCGGTTGGATTTGAGTGACGGTCTCTCCGTGTCTGAAGTGTATCACCACGGGGAAGACAATGGCGATGGAGAGACTGGATGCAAATGGTTTGGGTACGACATAGCCGCTACTCGGCACGATATCGGAGATACTGGCGACAAAATGGCAGACTACGACCTTTCGTTTGTAGTTGCTCACGTACCGCCTCTGCACAGCGAGAAAAGATCGTCTGACCACAGTCATGGTGGGGCTAGAAATATCGGAGGGCATCTGGTTGCGTATATACGTGTGCCGCGGGAATATCGCGAGAAAGAAAGAACTCCGAATAGTGGAACGGGAAATATGGACGCCGATTGGTGGTGCTTCAATGATTTTGTCATATCACCATGTGAAGAATTCGCCGAGGTAGCAGCTTTCAGCCGAATGTGGAAGTCGCCGTGTCTGCTGGGGTATGTGCGGCGAGATATCTGGCAAAGGGTCGATATAGTGCACGAGAACAAGGATATTCTCGTGCGGGATATAATTGGGAGTGAAAGTCACAATGCTGCTGTTGGACTGCAAGACGATGAAGAGGAGCCTGGAAAAGGAACGTTGCTTGGCCTCGACTGTGAATTTGTCATGGTGAGCCGAGATGAAGCGGACATATTTGGGGATGGAACAAGGAAAGTGGTTGTACCAGCGCGACTAGCTCTGGCGCGCGTATCAGTTGTCCGTGGCGGCGGGCGGCTGAAGGGTGTAGCCCTGATAGATGATTACGTGACGGTACGGGAGCCAGTGGTGGATTACCTGACCCGGTTCTCTGGTCTTGACGAAGGGGATCTTGACGTGGAACGATCCCGATTTGTGGTGAGTAGTCTGAAAACGGTGTACAAACGGCTGCGGTGCCTGGTGGATGCTGGATGTGTGTTTGTAGGGCACGGGCTCAAGTCAGATTTTCGAATAATCAACTTTGTGGTGCCTCCAGAACAGGTGGTGGATACTGTGACACTGTTTCGGGTGGGCAAAAAGAGATTGCTTGGATTGCGTTTCCTGAGCAATGCCTTGCTTGGAGGAGACATTCAGTCAGTGACACACGATTCCATTGAGGACTCAAACGCAGCATTGCGACTTTACGAAACGTACATGCGATTGAAAGGGGGGAATGGAAGACCGGATGTATTTGAAAGAAACTTGCGAGATCTATATGCGTACGGATACGCAAATGGGTGGAAGGTGGACACAGAGGAAAGATTTGCTATCGACTGGGATGCAGATGACGCGGAAGCTGACGTAGAGGTAGACGAGGGTGTTGGCATAAGATGAGTTGTGTAAGGTGTGCTCAGGAGTTGTAAACTTTTTTTTCTTCTTCGAAGGTGTGCACAAGTCGATGCCGAGGGGAACAAGATGAAAGTTTCGAACTGTTGCAAGATGTGCCGTCCGGTGCAACACAATAGGGTCCTGCCGGTCATCTTTGAGTGTACAATGCCAGGTGCACTTGTGGTGATGACAACATCTCGAAAGGGGCTTCAATCAGGGACACGTTTGGGGTGCTGGACTGCTTGTGTACAATTCGCGGACGCACAACACTCAGCACATCGTAAGGTTGCTTTCCTGCCGTACTTGAGGTGCACAGAAATGGGAATGGGGTATCTCGCTGCAGGTAACGTGCGCGTGCGCAGGACTGACTGGGACGTGGAGACGTTGGGACGTTTGAATGCCTTGTAAAAGTCATCTTGGAAAGTGGGGTCATGTTACGAAACGAGAAAGCCTTGTCAATTGGAAACGGGGAGTGCACACGCTTGGATTGATTGATGACCTTTTTAGCAATCCATGATACCTTTTTTCTTCCAAGCGGGGGTTTGTGACAAAAATTGTGGCTCAGCGGGAGCAGCAGTCACGTCGGAGCAATTGTGGGGGTCACACTGCCCAGGTGGGGATTCGTCATGTCATAGGCGCATAGGGGGCAACTCAGATAACCGATAAAATAGACTACAAAAAGAAAGCGATGAAAAAAAAAAAACTGCATGTATATCGCACTGTACGCATTTGATCTGATCTGATCTCGTGCGATCAGGCGGCATACAAGTTTTGGCGGAACAGTTTCAACTTTCCACCCCCTTCGTGAGCCCCCCCGTCCTCACCCCCCCACCCACGGCCATGCCACCGACCCCTCGGCTCCGTCCCTTCCTCACCACTGCACCAACCTCTTCGTCTCCCCAACCTGCACTTCACTTGAGTAACCGTTGCATTTGTGCAGCCAGCCCGCTTCCACCCCCCCTCCCGCGCCCCTTCCCCCCAAACACCCTTACCCCTTGCAGTCTATTCTCTGCCTCACAACACCAACGCAGTGCATGCCTCGGCTCCCTCCCCGCCTTTGTGCACCCACGGCATGCTCCCACAGCCGCTGCCGTCGGGTTATCCTCTCCAGGTCTCATCCCACGCTGTTTCTCCAACGCGCCCTCTCACACATCTCCCTCCGCACCCTCCCCCTCCTCTACCACCGCGCATCTCCGCCGCCGCGTTCTTCGTTGCCGCTGCCGCCGCCACCGTTGAAATCCACCCTGCCCGTCGGAGCCCGACATTTCACATCGCTGTTCTACTCGCCTCTGCCCGAGCTCCTGTTTTGCTTTTGCGTCACGCACACCATCTGCTTCTCTCGCTCTCAGCAAAAGGCTTCCACGTCTTTCTTCAGACTGAAGCCGCGCTTTCTTCGTCTGCGCCGCTTGTACCTCTGTCACCCGCTCTGCTTCCCGACGCCATCGCTGCATCTCGTGCCGACTTTGTTGCCATCCTCACGGAGCATCATATCTCCACTCAAACTGTTCGAGTGCGTCTGTCCTCTTCCACGGATTTTTCCGACGTACCGTCGACAGAATTACCGAATGTACTACTCGCTGCGTGGGTGAAACGACTCCGCACATTCTCCGCTACGCCAGACTGCGCTCTCCCTGCAAATCCTAACATTGTCACCGCCTCCCATCTTGACGCCTTCCTACAAAAGTTTTCACAACTCCGTTCCATTCCTCGTTTGTACGCCCGACTGCAACATTCGGTACATTTCGCGCGTGGTTGGCAGTATCCACTGGAACGCTCCTCTCGGAAATATAGTTCAATGGATGGCAATGCTCACCGGCGACTCTTAAACGATGCCCTACGACGTGGTTTGCGCGCAGCCGCTCGGCTCAACGGCACACCGAACACTCGCACGGCACACAAGTGCGTATACGGTTCCGAGCTATCATTTTCGTGGTTGCAGCGAAGCGAAGCTATTTCTGCACACATTTTGCGCTCGAAAATACTCGCGCGTGCTTTGCACACCAACCTTGCAGAGACTCTCCGCCGCGTCGTCGGAATACCTCCAGTGATGAACGACAGTTCGCTAGTCTCATCTGAGAATTTGGGCATTTTGTCAAATGCTCATCGACATCGTTTAATCAGATTGGTGAATGAGTTGCTGCCTCGAGTAGAACATCTTGCTGCACAATTGAACAAGCGTCCTCGGAAACGGTACCGCCGTGGGCATTTTCCTGCCGCTGACCCGTGGAAAGCGTACATTGATTACGATAAGATGCTTGCCGACAGCGATTTGGTCCCGCATCACGAACTAATAGCACGAAGCTGCGCCAATACCGTTGTAGCAGGGAAGAAAGGCTGGTTGTGTTGTGCATGCAGATCGTTTAACGACGGTACTACGATATGCGTGTCGTGTTGTACGTCCATCTGTAGGATAGATCAACAGCTTTCCAGTGAAGAGTTAGAGCGGTTTAGTATGCAATTCGAGAAGGTGTCGGAAAGTGGTCCCCTGAACTGCCTATCCTTACCTTGGGTATTCGTTCCTGGTCTGCCAACGGCATGTTCTGTAGCAAGGACGAGGCTTCCCAAATTTCCTGCACACACTGGAGATCGCGCACGAAGGAAGACGCTCACGAAAACTATAACTGTATTCGATAACGAGTCTCATCACAAAGCTGACGAACATCATGGATCCTTAGCTTCTCTCGACACTTCGAAAAGACCACGTCAGTCCCAAGAACGGGATTTATCGTCACGTCTACACGGAATATCTATTGGAAACGACTTTGAGACAACGGCGAACCTTGGTGGAGCAACTCACTTGAGGAAGAGAAATTCCGTTCATGAGACGTATCAAAGCGGTTCACCATCCCGAAAACCCCCACTTGTGACACAGAATGAACCAATACGAAACCATAATGCACAAACTTCTCTATCATCGTTGGCATCATCCGCACCGAGTGGAACCTCATTTGGTGCATTTCTGACTGGGAGTAGAAATGTTGGCATCATGCGACCTGTTCACGGGACACACTGGTCAAGTGGTTCATTCCGCAGTACTGACACAAATCCCAGGAACACAAGCTTGGGCGATAATAGCTTGACGAACCATGTATCTAATGCCCAGTTTGCGGAATCCCTGCCCGCACCGGATTCTTATCTGTTACGTTCGCCCAACGATGGCGATAAGCCATTGTATTCGTCTGTGCCTACTCTGTTTGATGTATCCTTGACGGGGCCAACACCATCTTATTTTCGAAATGCTGGACCTAGCTGCACAAACGATCCAGATGCAACTTCCTCAAAAGCAGATTCTAATAATTTCGCCGGGAATGAGCGTGCTTTTGGGTCATATGAAACAAGAGAACAAGGTTCATTTTATGACAAAACCAGTCGAAGAACAACTTCGCAGCCTATCGCAGTTCCAGGGGCAGATGCGAACGCTGTCTCAATGCAAAACGAGATTGCCTCAATAGAAGCTTTGGCTGCTGCGAGCGACGCTGCAAATGGTGGTGTAGGCTCCGCCACCATGGAGTCACTTAGAGTTGTCTCGGCAGTAGTCACACCAGGTCGCAGTCAAAAGCCCGACGAGTATTCGAATGACTTGTACAGTAGATTTAGATAGGCATTGTTACACTGTTGACATGAGCTGCGGTAGTTTCAAGAGTGTTTGCTTATAAGTGTCTCCGTATGACTTTCAACATTACCTCTGACTTTTCCGACGTAAAGAGTGGCCTTGGAAGTGCGCGAGACGTCCTTTTTACTAAAGACGACGACTCCTCCGCACGACATTATATTTTGCATGCGAGTCACCTCATTTGCAGTCGTGTTGTGGAATTTTCACTGCCAGCAGCCAGCCATCGGTGCGCCCGTCCGGAACTACACAGAAGCTGGGCGAAAGTATGGTGCATTGGAAATGAAGAGACTACTGGCGAGATCATTACGAACAGACCGAAGTATTATTCACATTCTCCTGCAGATCGTTCAAAGATATGCCCTGGTGTCACTGCGACATGTTGCACCTTCTTACGTCCTGCCTTCTTCCTCTTAGGCTTCTGCCTTTCTGCTTCTCTGCAAATAGCAACTCTTCGCGCGTCCCAATCTTTGCACAGAAAATGGCTCTTTTTCAACGGTGGGAAGCCGATAGTGCGAAAAAACCGGTCAATAGCAGCATGATCCCTCTGAATCTTAGTGGTCTCCAGTGCAGTTTCCCGAGTACCATCGTCTTGATATGTATTCACTTGTGAGTTTCTCTTTCCGATCGTGACAGGGTCATATATGCTGAACCTAGTCCACTTCCGCAATTTTTGCGCCTTCTCTAGCAAACTTGCCAGCGTAGGAAGAAGATGCTGCTTCTTCATACATCAACCGTAAGATTCTCCGAGAATGTCGTCACCACCCTGTCGACTCAGTGCTAAACTGGAATGATAATGCTCACCCTTTGTCTCTCCTGGGGATCGCTTCTTTCGATTCAGCGAGTTTTCGCAATTTGTTCGCCGGCGAAAGCGGCAATCTTTCCCGGCAAGCCTTCGAGTCTGCGAGAAGCATTCTTTTCGGGGTCCGGCAGAAGTCGCTGCATCTGAAAAAAAATCCGTTCCCTCGTTGAGATTATCCTAAATTTAGTTCGATGGAAAGGCCCAAAACAAACTATATTTTTCTAGGTTTTTCAAACTGTACAAAGTGAAAATTGTTTAGAATATCGGGCATGGTGCATGGCTAGTAAGTGCTAAATTTTATTTCCCTCCAGAAATGAAGTAATCACGCTGGCAAAGTGTTGCAAAAAAAAAGGAACTGTTTTCTTCATTGCCACAAGGTTTGGGTTTGACACAAAACCCAATACATTTCCTCGAAATCCATCGGACGCTCAAAATCTACAGCTTGTAAAATGCTGCTGCGCCAATGCCCCAAAGAATAGCCCATTAGTCCCTGCCAATACTCCCCCATATTCTTCAAAATCGGTCGAAGAAATCCCGGATCTTGATTGTCAAGAAAGTGAGGTATCACAAGTTTAGCTCGCGTTACCCAACTTCTCAACGAACAATTTTAAGCGACACCGCAATGTGCCTACAGATCGTGTAGCCTTTAACTTGTAATAAATCTGCGCGCGCTGTTTACAAACATTGACAGCCACCTGCGACTCAGGTGCCTACGATTTCTATAATTAGATGGTTTTCTGTCTGCAAAGAAACCGTGGTAATCGAGAACACGCCCTTTCCTACTCTAAATTGCCGACATCTCCTCAGATCAAGATGTTGCGTCACTGCAATGCTAGTCGTTTCTCATCAGACTCAGTACATGATTTGCCGCAAAAGAGGCAATTTGTTTTTCAGATTATCCAGATGAGTGACAATCTGCTCCATTGTGGCATCAATGCGCACGCGGTCCTTCTTGACGTCCCGAGAGTTCTTGTCCTGATCTCGCAGCAGAGCTAATTTGTGCCTGTCGACGCTAAGATCCATTTTCCTTAGCAGTCTCGACACTCTGACTTCTGCTGACTCTCCGGATATGTCCATTAGTAGCACTTCAAAAAACTTTACGCGGTGCCATCGCCCTGCCTGTTGCCGTTTCTTTACTAGACGCTCGAGCTCCACCCCTCTCTGCAATACGTCGGCATTGTAACCAATCAGAGTATCAATGCGATCAGTGGAATTTGTTCGGTAGGAAATTTGTCGCTCAGACTGATGCACATCATTGGCGTCGTAATACCAAACATCCTTCCCAGAATGGCCGTTCGTGAACCATCCCAATCGGACTTGGCTCCAAACAGTCTCCTTCGTAGGGCGGCGAAGAAAAATTATTGAAATTTTTGCGACGTCACCCAACTCGTTCAGTACGACATCTGCAAACGTTTTTACAAACATGTGGCTTGTCTCCGCATACCCAATATCCGGAAGTGTTCCCTCTAAAGTCTCCCGGATCGCCCCCAACTTCACATGTGCTCGGTCTTCAAAAGTGTCCCTTCGCTTTCCGTCTATGATAACCTCACGCAAAACCCGTCCATTCATTTGGGGAGCAGGTTCATGAGTGGAGACAATGCCGTCAGCAACATTAAGAACATTGCGCAGATACTCAGAACCAGACCTTCCTGGAGAAATACAAAATATAAGATGACGGTTGCGCCAAAATCCAGATTCGATCTCCAGTTTCTGCTCTGGTTCTAGTCCTGGGACGATAGAAATTGAGTCAGACCCTCCGCTGATCCACAAGATAATATATACCACTGTCAAGGTGACCGCCCAAATCTGCAAGAGCTGCGCAGAAGAGTATCTTCTCCCCTTGATTTTCATACCATAACGGGTAAACCGCTCCCAACGAAGCCAATATGAGCTGAGATCTAGCATGCTGAAGGAACAAAACCTGCGTTGCAATAAACCCAGGCGTTTGCGGTATTGTTCACAGCTTTCAGATGTCGGCGAAAAGACTGGAAACAGGATCTGCCGCTTCGACGATCCTGCTGTTTGAAAACTTCTCAGTTACACCTCTAAGGTGATGCAAACAAATGATATCGCCTGTGTTCGTCTTTTCTCATGACGGAGACGGAGCCCGTAGACATCTAAGAAAAACCTGTATTTGCAGGGTAAGCTGACAACCAAGAAGCGGGATATAATACATCACTGTCGAGTAGAGTTGACTTCTCGGAACTAGTACGAGAGGAAGGAAACATGACTAGCAGAGAGTCTGAGAGCTTCATTGGAAGAACAGATGTCGGGAATGTGAGCTAGAAGAAGAAAGGAAAACTAAATTAATTTAAATTTGTTGAGTTCTTGATCATTTGTATGACCCTGCTGTGAGAATACAGTACAGTACAAGTATACAGTACCCGAGGTACAGTACTTCCACCGCTGTACATATCAAGCTACGTATACATTAGGCTACAACAGGTACCCGGCACTCTCGATTGTTAATTTGTGCCACCTGTTAAAAGCAGTTATGGAAGTGGCTCAAGGTAAATTATAAGCCGTTCCTGTGGTGCCGTCTCTGAGTATGATTGTGTATCAAGAACACCTCAGTGGTTGCCGGAAGTTTGGTTCGTCATCCGCATCTTCTATCCACAATGGAGGATCCTGTGCCTGCGTCAGAGGAGCTGGACGCAAACCCTCTAAAGCATTCCTTGGACTCGTCGCGGCTTCTCATTAGTGCGTCTGGAAAAGATGTCCTTAAGGCTGCTACGCTCAATTTGGCTGATGGCGAAGAGACTATTGAGTTTATCGAAAAGTTCAGAGATATGCGTTCCTTCCATGGTAGCACAGTCGATCCTCTACTGCCGTTGCTAAAGATGGGTGGTATATCTTCAGACCGCATCGTCTCGGAGACCTTAAATGCTTTTGTGGAAATTATGAAGCGTCAAATAGGATCTATAGACCAGGAGAGTCTGGATCTGCTTTTAGACAAATGCTTCACTTTTTTGACTGTGAAGCAACTGGCACCAATCGGTATTGCTGTTCTCGAGCGTTTAAGGTTTGTTGATGGTGAGATTTGGCATCAGATTGTGCAGAATGGTCTTGACGACTCCCCCTATACTGATCTCCCTCTCTCTGTCAAAAAGAGAATTTGGGCATCGCAGACCGAAGCCTTCGATTTCGAGGTGTTGGCAGTACTGGAGCGCTTGCCAGAAGTTTCTATGGAACCGCCTTTTGAATCGTTCGTAGGACGTCCAGACAGGACACAGGCACAAAAGAACGATGTATATCTAAAAGATTTGGGACGCTTACTATCTGGCGTAGATGACGACCTGCTCGCACAAGCAATGGACAAAATTATTGAGAGAGCTACATCCGAGGAGTCAATTGCGAAACAAACTGCAATAGCGAACCTCTTCCACGACTATTTCTGCCAGCTCCCCATTAGATCACCTGGACGACCAAGTGCAAGTCTGGCATCACTTCGCAAGGCCGCGAAGTTTTTGGATAATCGTGATGCTACGGTCAACATAGATGAGAACACGCTGAATGAGATTCGAGATGCCATTTCGGACGTGCAGGCGGCCGGCCCGTATGGTCTGCTGGTGTGCTCCAGCTACTCACGTGATTTTCTTGCCGAACAACTTGTACTTAGGCTTCTCAATCGCCGAGGTCCTCTTGGAGACTTCCAGGACGAACAGATTCTTGCAGCGGCAGCTGCACATGTACGGGAGGATCCGTGTATACAAAATCTGACATTTTTGTGTATGTGTAACATGAGGTCGAGCATGCTTCTGAGTAGTTCGTTTGCTCCTAGTAATGACGAAGTGGACATTCCATTCCAAAAATTTTATCCGTTCATGATTGGGGAGATGGATGCCGACAATGTTAGACTCGAGGACAATTATTACACATACAACGGTTCGCTTCCAAACCCAGGCCTTGTGGCTCTAGCCAGAGATGGGTGGTTTGAACGGAGAGTGATCACATCATACTGCCTGCTTCTTTACGCCCACGGAAACGCCGTGGGTCTATCTCGCTTCCGCCTCGTACTAGATGCTGCGTGCAGCGCAAGCGATCCAAACCACATTCGCGAAGGTATTCTTTCCTCGAACCTGATCATGAAATCAATCGAAGAAATGAAATTAACGCGTGCTGGGTGATCGTGAAGTGTTTATTTGGAAAACGGCCATGTTCTCACACCAGTGCTTCTTACGCGCTCGCAGACTGCGGGAAGGAGAGCAGCGTTGCGGGATCTCATCCAAGCACGGCAGTCAAAACTCTGTATCACATAATATTTCAGGAAGACACCTTCTCGTATCGCTATTAGTAAGGTCTTGTGTGAGTTCCTTAAGGCGATACCTGTTTAAAACATGCCTTTCTCAGTGTGTGTGTTAGTCGAGACCTACGATGTTTTCCAAGAATGCAACGAGTAGCAGTGACAAAGGGAAAGCTGCTAAAATGAAGTAGCCATCGCGTAATGTCAGCACTTTCCTTTGACTCATGACTCCGAGAATAATTTCGACAAACAAAATGGCAATGGTTTCGGCAGTAAATTGCCACGCCAGACCTCGTACAGCTATAAGCAACATGAAGATTGAAAGCACAAATGTGTTGTTCAGGATTGCGGCACCGAGAAGCGTAGCAAATGATATAGTCACGGTCTTTCGAGTCTTCTTCAGAGCATAGGTGTATGCCGCAAGCAACTCTGAGGCATTGCTTGCTAGTGGAGCGAGAACAAATGAGATATAGAATGCTGGAACCCCAATGCGTTCTCCGAAATCACTCATGACATTGACCATAGCATCTGAAAAGATTAGGACCAACGCTGTTCCTGCGGCCATCATTGAAAATGATCTTCGCATGACCTTTCGAATCTGAGTATCTGGATCCTCATCTCGCAAATCATGTGGTACTTCCTCTTCTTCATCTGAATCAGCGCCGACATATTCGCTTCCGTTAGCTTCTGTATCACCCGGAGAGGTCGAAATCATTTCAGACGAATATTCCTGTCGAGATTTCGCTCGCGAGAGAATAAATGCCGGCATCGCACGAACAAATTCTTTGAGCTCTATCTTATCATCGTTATTGCCATCCATCTCAGAGTAAAGCTTCGCAATTTCATCAGATGTGCATTTCTCTCCCAAATCCATCATTAGATTCTGCAACTCGAGCTTGTCAATTGAATGACTTCCATCGCGGTCGTACGAATGGAAAAACGTCCGCAGTAGAGAGTTCAAACGTTCCTTATTGTGCTCACCCGACATCAAGCCGGTGTTCTCGTCAGCATCAGCTGAGACAGCAACAGACCAAATTTCTTTGAATGCGGCCGTCAGGGAGACATCACCATTGCGGATTGCCTTCTGCTTGAGTTCATCCACGATGCTCTCGCGATACTCTATCTCTTCCTCGGTAGCCGAAATTTGGTAGTAGATGTACCAAGAAAAAAAGGCTAAACAGATGACGAGGCAAATAATTGCTGGAGTTCTCTGCAGTCTTGCCGCAGCTTTCGTAGCTTCGGCAGTTTGATCGGCGGCGAAAAACGAGCCCGTGGTAACAGCAGCAGCTTGTATAACGACGTATGAGGCGGCAGTGATGAGCATGATCCTCCCAGATATAGCGACCATCGCCAAAGGCTGCACACCGGTTCGCAACGAATCCATATAGTCCGGGGGATTAAGCTTCTGCGGGCGGTGATGGTATGTCAAGACGCCATCCTGACGAATATTGACTCTTCCTGCCATGATGGAAAGAAACCATGGGATGGTGAGAAGCATGCTTGTTGACCCCGCTAGTGCTCCTACTCCAACTGACAAGGTTTCCTGTGCATTCGGACCTAGTCCAGAAAAAAGAACTATGGCTCCATCAGGCACGGCTCCAAGAATAGGCAAGACGACAGATCCAACTATACCGCGGAGCGAAGGAACCAGAAGCAGAAGCTCTGATCCATGAGCGATCAATTCGGATGCTTTGTACAACACACCGCCGTACACGCAAAGTAGAAGAAAGACCTGTACGAGACCACTAGTCGGAGAAACGTCACATCGCAGCGCTTCGGAGGCAGCCGTACCAGATGTTAAGTGGGAGGCATTGGCAAACGTTGAGTGCGTCTCACGAAACGAGGCACAAGCGTCGTCCCACGCCCGACCTCCAGGAAGAGCGCCTGGTTCAATAAAAAGGGACTCCATGAAGAAGCGCAGATTTGTCGCAGGCAGGCAACACAGCTACTACGCCAGGACAAATTCGAGTGGTTATCGGATAGATGCCAATTCAAGACCCGACTGCGAAAGACAATTGCGCTGATTCCGCGCCACCAAGAAAAGCTACAAACGCTTATTTGCATCCGTTAATACAGGACATGTGGTAAGATTTTACTTTTGAATGCATTGCATGACGAACCGGGTTTTTGAGAATACCACGATACCTACACAAGGCGGAGTCGTCGCATACAGTACTGGTACTAAGGTTTTTACGGGGATCGATGGATACGGCTCGTGGTGCTCGTTCAGGAGCACAGTTCTGTACAGTACAATACCCTCAGATGGTATTAACGCAGTGCCTCTAGGTAACCCCTCGTTTTTGTGGCCACTCGTTTAGCCAATAGTAAACGTTTTGCTGAGTAAACAGATTCATTCAGTCCACCAACAATTTTGATTGTGCCAATGCAATTATTGCATCCCGTATGCGCATTGCTGGTAGACCCCTGTTCTTCAACAACAATTGCCTTCTAGTGCCACCAGCTGACTCATGACAGCTTGAAAGCAATGCACAGCGTTAAGTTTACTGCGTACAGACGTACAGTACAGTCTTACTAGAATGAGGAAGTCCTCTTTCTGACACGTGCCATCAATTGCTTAAGTACTGTACATCGGTATTCGTCGGTACCCATGCCACGTGCTACTCGCATCTCCTTATCGGCCGGCTACTGAGGGGTGCGATCTTCGTGTGACTCTTCAAGATCATCTTGAAAATTCAACGATATTTAGAAACAAATTTGAAGTTCAAAAGACCCATCGCTCTGCAGAAAAAGTTTCGGGGGCAATTCGCGAAAAGGTGTCGTAAATTTGAATATACTAACTTTTTTAACGAAAACCCCTCGATCAAAATTACTAGATTTGATCAAAGAATGTGTATTCCCCCAAGTCCAAGTTTTTGTTGTCAACTTGGAGACTCAAGTGCGTTCCGACCAAGTTGATATAGTTCGTGCGTCCATCATAAGTGCTCTGCTAGATTCAGTCGTGGAGACCTACTCTTTTTCGCTGAGTCGTTCGCGATTCCCAACCTTAACAATCTAATCTCGAGAAAGAGGCAATATCTGAGCTTCTTCTCCCTGTGACCTGCTCGGACAATTTGCACGCAGAGTGCCGCTGGCTATGTGGGCACTCAATTTGCCCTCGCCATCAGAACTCTGATTATCGTCGCTGTGAGGCACGTTCACAGATTTGCACTTACTTCAAGATTCGCTGCTGATCTGAGCCTAACATCCTTGCCAAGTTCCCACCTTCCCTCAACCAGTTGAAGTCTCCTCGTCGGTTAAGTTTTATTAGGAAAGAGTTCATCGCTCCGAGCATCTCGCTAATCATCTCATGATGTCACAACGGAAAGATCCTGAACTGGATGCCAAACACCAGAGTATATTGCGGAAAATGATGTAAGCAACTATCACAACTGACATTCAAAACGAACCTTTTCATAGTTCCATTGTTAACATTGCCTCCCGAAATGCTGTTTTTGCTTCCCTTTTTCTAGGCAAATGCCAGAGAATAAGTCTTGTGCTGATTGCAAGGGTCCATCTCCACGGTGGGCGTCCACGAACTTGGGAATTTTCGTGTGCATTGCTTGTAGTGGTATTCATCGCAAACTAGGTACACATATTTCGCAAGTACGTTCTACCACGCTAGATACTTGGACTCCGGCGCAGATTGCTCACTTTCAGAAGTTAGGGAATGGAAAAGCCGCTCAATATTTTGAAGCATGTATTCCGGCTGATTTCCGTCGACCATTGTCAAGTGATGCCACGGAAATGGAACGATTTATTCGACAGAAATACGAGAGTAAGCGATTCATTTCTGTGGAAAATGGCGGATTGGGCGGCGTTGCGTTGACGACCAGCTCTAGGCGAACTCCGAATCCCAACTCTTTTTCGGGGGATCAGGTCCAAATGCCAAGTAGGAGCAATCGGCTGCGCAGTTCTCGCAATCCCAGTGATCAGAGGAATTCAAGAAACAATGCTCTCCCTTTGAATTACGTAAATAGGTTTCGGTCTGAAAAGCCATTCTCGGGCCCATCGCGGAGGCCATCAAATCCGAATGCCATCGTTTCTAATTCTGGAAGTAGACTTGGTGTTCGGCCTGGTAGTGCATTACAACGTGCTGCAACTTTGAAAGAAATTACGAATATGGGATTTCCAGTGCACTTGGCCGCCAGGGCCGTCGAAGCATCTGATGGTGATCTGCAAAGAGCCGTGGACTGGGTGTTGGAGAACAATACGGATCGAGATAGCAGGCACTCGGATGCGTCTTCTGTAACGCAATCAGCTGTCCAAATAGATCTGCTCAGTATTGGAGATCCCGAACCAGTTTCTGCCAAAACAACTGTTGGTACGAATCCTAGAAAGGACGGAAGTGCCGTCAACAAATTGGTGATGCCAGAGACAGATCAGGTACCTCGAAGTGTTTTTTCAGACTTCGCAGATTTCGCAGACTTCGGAGCATTTGAAAGTGCTGTGCCCATCACTTCAGCACCACTGAAAGCAAACCCTAGTACTGGAACTAATCCACTTGGCACCTCTCTAGCAAGTCTCTACACGCAAGGTCCGGTGAAGGGCACCGCACGAGAATGCCCACCATCCCCTGCAAAAGCTGCGTATAGTTTGCCTCAGCTTCCTAAAGTAGAGACACCATCGCACCTGAAGGCTCAACCAGGAAACACGCATAATGTTTTGCTCAGTTCGCAGGAGGACCAAAGCGCGCTGTTAAAGAAGTCTGCACAGTTTGGTGTTCGTAATGACTCGATTCCAAGTTTCACTTGGCCGGCATCGTTACCAGCAGATAGCCCTGTGCGAACTAAGAGCAAGACAGAAGTTACTCAGAAAACTGCCGAAGCAAAGGATTTATTTTCTATCAGTCAGGTCACATTCGAACCCCCGCCGCAACTCCCAACCGGATGGAAAAATACGGAGGGCGATGATGAGACACCGCCTCCACCGGCTTGTCCACCGCCTAGGTTGGAGGAGCGTGTCGCTGTTCGAAATGTAGTGAGTCATCCACAACAGGAGCGCCAAAATAGCACTGAAGACGGATCTATGGAAAAGGAAGGCAAGCAAGGTGAAAATGACGATGCACGAGGAAGTATCGAAGTGAAAGAAGAGGACCCCTTCGCAGCTTTATCAATGTTTGCCATGAACTCAGCCATATCTTCTGCAAGACCGTCATCAGCTGAAAAGACAGTGCAAGACGTCTCTAAAGATCCTCCCAATGCGGATGCTCCGAAGCCAACTGTTCAGGATAAGGGATCAGCTGCAGACTTTAGTCTTGATGATCTCCTCGGGTAGTTCCTTATCTTATAGAAAGGTGAAAAATGGGCAGTCAGGTCAAGAACAGGAATCTGGAGTCCACAGAAAGAACAAAACATCAAATGCCTCTCTATCTTCTCAGGGAAGAGGAATTCAAACTCTAGTCTGGGAGTATTCGAGAACCTTTCCGAGGTTGATAAAACAGCGTTTCCAAACCAGAAGGAAGACGACTTTTGAAACGAACATTTACATGCCACCCCCACCTGTGGATACTTGCGAATGAGACTGATTGCCTTCTAATTGAAACACGAGATGCATGAGCCACTTTTTGGTCGAAGGATCAGCTTCTAACAAATTCGCGAAAGTCACCTCATTGAGCGTTTCTGGCAGACACTGTCGGAGAGCCTCCCTTGCTCGCGGGTTGTCCGACAATCGTAAGTAGCAACGAATTACATGCTTGAGCAAGCGAGCGCTTGGTGATTCTATGAGAGCAGCCACCATGTTGCTCAGAACAGTGGAAACGGCGTAGAATCGTTCCGGCGTTGCGCAAATGTACGCTAATCCATTGTCATCTAATAGTATCTTTTGAACTATGAAAGTAGCGACAGTTTTGCTCAGTTCGGAACCCGTTTCCATGATGCGAAGACAAAGAGGAATGATTTCTGTTTGTAGTAGAAAATTGATTACATCTGGGGCATCCATCTTGACGAGAGCACCAATCACTCCGAGCGACGTAAGCCGCAGGTACTCGAATGGCCTTGTTTTCGATACCGTGTTGAGAAAAGGATACAAAAATAGGGGAATGTGTGCCGTCAAAAAATGGGACCTCGTCGTTTGATGCGATGCCACGCACTGCAACAATGCTAACGCGTTGCAAACCCGATTGCTAGCATGCGCCGATAAAGCGGGAGGAGTGAGAAGTGGATATATGGATATAATCTCCTGTAAAAGCGCTGCAACTGTTCCTAAACCGTACCACAGCATCGGAGCCAACCCGCTGAACGACTCTCGTTTCTTACTGAGCTCCAAAAGAGCAGTCTCCCGCTGCACACCAAAACCGCATGTTCATAGACAGGCAAGGACAGTCAGAACTTTGTTAGACCGAACCAAAAACCAAATCCGTCATGCATTATGTATGACTCACCTTCTCCGGATTAGTAAGATCTTGTACAAGCTCATGCACCTGGGCCTCACTAGTCTTCATGGCAGTAGACATGATCGACGATATAAGTAGAATATTCTCCACTTCGGAACTACGAGTGACCCGTGCAGTGGTGTATTGTGATTGCACGACTACGGACCTGAGACCACAGATAGATAATGTGTCGAGTCCGGTTTTCGCTGAGGTAAACTGTGGAACAAATATCGCCACTCCTCCAGAATGTATATTTTCCAGTTGATACGACAATAAGACCACAATATTGGTCGGTGCGGACGAGAACAGCAAGACAAGGAGAAAACTGAAGACTCAAACTGCGTGTTTTGCAGAGGTCTGGCACGTGTCCTGTTGAATCTTGCTCTGGTTTTCGGTGGTGATTCAAGGCTTGCGACGCCAAATAGATGTTGTACGCGACTTCAAATGATCAGCCTGCGCATTCCTACTGACGAGTACAAAAGCCGCAACGCATTCAGATGCAATGCTTCTTTTCCATTCGTAGCGCCAATTGCTATGCAGAGAAAAATCTGGCCAAACCGCCAAGCTGGTTCCGCAGGGATTACAAGCTTTCAATTCTTCCATATACACCTGATAACAGTTCAAATTCTCTGAACTACAGGAGTGGAGCATGCAAACCACCTGATCCACTGCAACATCAACCGAGGTGGAATCGCGTTGCTCACAAAATGCTCAAAATTTCGGACCCAAATTCCGTGAAATCCTGTCCAAAACGGATGAATTATTCGACATATATACTTTCTACATCTGTACATATACTGTGTACAACTGTAGATGACACGGCATATTGGGTAATATTTTTTATTTACATTCGTCTCAGCAAAAAGAACTTCGTACTCTTCGCTGAGGGGTACCTAGTGTGGAACCGTTTTACATTCTTCGTTTATGTGATGTCCTCGTGAAGTACTGCTAGGCTTATCGGTCAAGTATTGAATTAAAATTGGATGTTGTTTCAATTTATACCGCCTCGATCCGAATCAGTTGGGAATGATACTCCTGAGGGAAATAACAAGCCTCTCTGTGACGAAAACTTTGATACTAGCAAGATTTAGTTCTGAAACGAAAACAAGAAGAGCATTGTTCAGCATGACCGCCCTGTCTGTAGAAATGTATATGTACCAAGTTACTGCGTCCGAGTTGGCTTTAGCTGGGATAGAGTTACTCGCATTTCAGGATGCGATGTCTGAAATGCTGGTCAGAACTTGACGGAGATGTTGCTATCTTTACGAAGTTGTGCCATCACGTTTTCTGTACGCGATCTGCAGTGCATTTCTGCCCTTTCCCATTGCTGAACGCAACCACAGCTTGATACACCGCTGAGCATTCTGACAGCGTTTTGAGGCACTTTCTTCCCATTCTGCGTGAACACTTACTACATACAGGTGAACGATGTAGCAGAGCCGCCTTTAAGAAAGAGTTGTCATGTCCACTATGCGATACAGTCCTACCTAAGGATGGAATTGGAGAAATAAGACTACGGCCAGACGATAGTCACATACGAAGAACAAGCGAGACGTTATTTGGCTTGGAACCAGACAAACTTTGTGATGTATTGCAACTCAGTTTGCAATTTTGGGCCAAACAGCAGCGTAATGAAGCTTTGAAGCATGTTTTAGATTTAAAGCACCAGATAACAAGAGCAGAAGAAGCGGAAGTGCAAACACTTCAGCTGTCGAAGGTATGTGCGTAGAATGTAAAGTAGGTTTTTCTGCATTTGTTGGTCATCCTCCGTCTAACTTCTGATTTAAATATCTGCTATTACCTAAAGACCTTAGAGGACAGAAAATTGCAGTTGAATTCATTGCAAACAGAAAACGAAATGCTACAGCGTCACATGTCAGACCTTGAGACGAGATATGCTGAGAAAGGGAGGTGCGATAACGTAGTTGAATATGCAATACTCGTAAGTTCACAGCAGTCACCCCCGATTCTAACTAATAATTGTGATGTACGCAGATCTTTGCGAAAGTTAAGTGAATTATACAGCGAGTTGCGACATGTCCATAGACAGCTTGAGCTCGACTTGAGGGGAACGCATGCTGTACGTCTCGATACCCCAGTACCCGATGATGATGTAATGCTGGATAATCGCTTAAAGGGGAAGACAGGACAAGGACGACGTGGACTTTCGATGCAAGTAATTCCAAAATGTGGTAGAAAATCGGGGGCAAAGTCAGGAAAAGCATTTTTCGAGACCTCTGACAATATTTCTCGTCAAGAACGGTTCAACTTTGAAGAAAGCAACAGCATCAATATACTTCAAAGGTACGTTCCCTGCCCCTCGAACCCGCATCCTTCGATTCCAGCGGAGAGACATGTTCGGGCGTCACCAAGCCATGAAGGTCGTCCTTTTCAGTTAAACCGTCGTATTCCTCGAGAAGGAAGACGGGAACGCCGCACTCGTGACCTGATAACGACTCTAGAAGAGAGTAGGGAAGTGGAGAATAATGTTGAGGCCCTTCATTCCGATATATCCCCCGAGTCTAAGATCGCTTTTCGGCGTCTGCAGTGACACCAATTGTTCGCAAATTACATAACGATAGAAAAGAAGCAAGACACATTGATGTTTGTATCTTGTTTACCCACTCGAAGTAGCCGTTGATCTTTTGAACCCCGTTTGGATATCGTTTTTGGAGCAAGGGTGAGAGCTTATGTGACTCGAACTACACGCTTTTGTATGCAAGTATTGTTCTAAATTTCGTCTAGAAAAGGATTTGCCTATGTCTTTGGCAAGACCGGCGGAAACAGAAAATGCTAGTGAAGGGGAGGCAGTCTTTTAAAGAACAGATTCGACCGTGTTCTTTTTCACCGAGCTCGGATGTTGCGTCATAATACATGACATAAAAATTCAAGTGGGGTCTATCATCATCTAGTCGGCTACCATTCAATGAAAATTTCAGCGTACTGTAATACGTCAACATTCGCTGTTCGAACGAGATGACAGGGACGTGTAACAATTACTGTAGTCAATGATTCTATGCAAACATGGAATTGAATGGCTTCGTAAGCAGAGGAAGTAAGGTTTCAGAACGAAGTGCTGAACTCCTCAAATCGTTTTCTCAGTCGGAACCCGATTAGTCAACTTGTACTGCTCATACGGTGTACCCAGAAGGTGGACATCAATCCAGTCTAGAAAGCGAGTCCGTCCCGTACTGTAGATAAGTAAAAAGGTGTGAAAGAGGAAGTTGATGCACTGTGGTCTTGAAACAGAGCGTACCTGCCGTATCAATTCTTGCTACCTTCAACTCTTGCCTGAACTTTGGAGCGGCATCTACGCTTTCCGCATGCCCACAACATGACGGCCTAAAAGCTGAGCCAAAGTACATTCTGAATACCATGAAAGTAACGGTAGTGACAGGAGGAACAAGCTGATGTATCCGTGCTGTCAAATACTCGGAAGTCATATTGGGGCGCCGCTGTCACGTGAAGTATCCGGGACGGAGGAATTGATACCTGATATGCGTGCAATTGATTGATCCAAAAAAGAACCGAGGGTCCCTCCTTCGTCACAAATCGACTTCCAACTTCGTGCTTCTTTAAGAACTTCCTCCGCATGCCCAATAGCTTCTCGCACATGTTCTGATGTAGTTGTCATAGTCTTCTCGAGCAGTAAAAACTGCTTCGAGATGTCTGAAAGTCGATTATACTGTTCGCTCTTGAGGGGAGCATGGGCCAGATCGAGAGCGATTGAGGAAGCGTATCTCCGCAACACCGCAGCTGAAGGAGATGATGTTTCGACCATACCCGTGCATTCAGAAACACTACGGGTTATGAGTTCAGTCTGCAGTTCTCCAACTTAAGATGCTGAAAGAGTCGAGACGGGCAGCGACTCTTTTCCCGTGAGTTTCTGGCGATACTGCAATTCCCAGTTTGCCGGTGAGTGAACGATGGTATGCAAAAATTCCGTAATCCACAACTACCGAATTCAAATGTACAATTTAACTACTGAACTCAAATTTTCAGGTCATCCCCTGCGCTACTCATGAAGGGATTATCAATATTTTCCCGCAACTTCATGAGACATGTTGGAAAATGCTAAACTTTCGTTGATTCTGTAAACTTTGGAGCTCTCGTATTTGTTTTTGATGTACTGCTCGGCAATGTTGCATGCCCATCACCAGCAAAATTAACTCTCTTCGAGGGCTGATAACGAGGAACACATATAACGTATACAATCAGGTGTGTTTTCAGGTAATTCGCAAGTACTTTCCAGTCCCCCTGTCCCCAACTCCTTAACCTCTCATCCTTTAAAAGAACCCTAATTCCCCAATCCCCATCCCCCGAACCCTCTAACCCTAACTCCTGGGGGATCAGAATGCAGGGTTCAGAACTGAACCCACTTCACGGGTTCAAGTTCCAAAAACAAGGTTCATTTTGCACAATAATATACCATTGCTACTTCATCAATTGCAGCAAACGTAGCTCCAGTGACCTTCTCAATTTTCGGAGCACCAGTTTTGAAGTGCGTACTTGTAATTTAGGTTGCGTTTGAGCATTGGCAGTCGTAGATAGCTGAAGATGTTGAGACTTCCTATAGCGGTGAGCGTTTTTAAATAAAAGGGAGATCTATATTTAAAACTTTAACCGAGATAATTGGTGAGACTTGGGCAGGAAAGCACCTAAACTTGCTACCATGGAAGCAAATCTTTCAGAAAGGCCGTCATTCAGAGCGACTTGGCGGCCCCTCTAAAAATTCTTTCCTTTAATTTTTCTACGAATAATTGCTTTCCAATGTGCAGGTTACACGGCTTGCCTAAATATGAGAAAATTTGAAAACGAGACGACTCTAACAAAAGCTTGCCCACCTCTTCTTTCGGCTTTAGCAAGAGTATCACGAAACAGCGAAAATCGTTTAGTGTCGATCCAAAAAAGGGTTTGCATCGATCGATTTAAGTACACTGCACTTTCTGTAAAGTGTGTATTTATGTTGGCCTCGTAACTGCCTAGAAGGGCGGACAGAAGAATTTGTGAAGCCAATTTCTATCTAAAGAGTTTGCTTCGTTTCACAAATACATTCAGTTTCCCAAGTCTCCGCGACATTCGACAATCCTACGTCAGTACTGTATTTGGATCTACAAGCATACTTGGGAAGGCTGGTGTCCATTGGGCATTTGGCCTCATGTGAGATCGGGTTTCGAGATGATATTAAAGAGTCAAAGTGACGTCAATTTTAGCTGCTCTTTGTATGCATTTGAAGCTCCTAGAGAGTTCTGTCTGGGGGGACTGGAGCTGTAGCACAACTCGACGTACTTTTCGCGTAGTCGTGGTTCAAGTGCTTCGAAGTTTGCAACTCTGCAGTTTGATACTATAGAATGTCGTAAGGTAACTTACACGAAGTACAACTAGCATATTCATCACATATATTATAAAAGTTTTATACCTTTCTGGAGGTCAGTTGGCAACCATGATGCCAAGCTTGACCTCGTATGAGGCAAAATGCAATGTCCAATAGGGACTAACGTCGTCTATAGGGCAATTGGGCATATAAGAGGCCAATTGCCTATCAATCATGTCACAGCTTTCGCGATAAATATATTTGCAATTTACGATTGGCATAGTTGTGACATAGAAAATGGGATCCTTTCATGACTTCATGGTACATGATTTCAATGTCAACGATTATAATTTCAATTTAGTATTCTAATTCAGCAGCTCTAGCTATTGCCAAGCAGTCCACTAAAAATTATGAAATGGGGAATTTGCAAGCTTCATGTTGTGCATGAGTAAGGTCCTGAGCATACTTTGAGGGAAGTTCGACGTGGCATTAATTCATATAACATTCTTGGAAGCCCTCTCTAGTCATATGAGGCAAAACTCAATGTCCAATAGACACTTGTCTATTGGACATTGAGTTTTGCCTCATATGAGGTCAACTCTGGCCTCATATGAGGCCAACTGACCTCCGAAAAAG
>JAUKWC010055607.1:0-40289 GCA_032356245.1 Endocladia muricata | reverse complement strand
CCTCCGCTCACCTCCATCATTCCGCCGCCCAGTCCCTTTGTTGGATCTACCGCACCTATCGCCGCTTTTTCGGGCACGTGGCATCCGCCATCGACTGCTCAACCGCTTTCCCCTCCTCCTCCCCCTCCCTCAATGTCATTAATGTCATTCGCTTCCTCACCGCTTTTCAGTTCCATCGCGCACACATCCACTCTCACTACATTTGCCAGTTAGTCCACCCTCTGCTCCACTCCACTCCTCCGCTCCTCGATCCTCCGCCGTTCTTCGATCCCCCCCTTTGCTCCTCGTTCCCCCTCCGCTCCATGCCCCCCTCCCTCCTACTCCCACTCCGCCCACCCCTTCTCTCCCTTCCTCTGCATCTCTTTGTCTTCACCCTCGTTCTCAAGTCCCTCCCTTCCTCCCCCTGCCTCCCCCTGCCGTGTACCCGCCAATCGACCCGCAGGGCTTCAACCTCACCGCCCTCCGTCCAGGCGTCTTCTCCTACGCAGACGGCCTCTACCAAACCCTACTGGTGTACCGCGCCGGCAGGCTGGTCATCGTCGACTTTCCCACCTCCCCCTTCTCCACCGCCCCGGACGGCCGCTACCTCCTCATCGACGCCATCCGCCAGGTCATCCGTCAGGCACCCCTGCAAACCTTGGACATGGTCTACTCCCACCGCCACGCCGACCACATCGGCAACGCCGCCCTCGTGCGCGACTTTGTCAGGCGCGCCCACCCGCGCGCGCGCATCCGCGTGTGGGGCACCCCCGAGACGCGCGACACCATCCGTGCACGCCGCCTGTCGGGCGCCCCTGTGCCCACCGTGCTCGTGCCGCGCGCCGGGCGCACCCTCAGCCTGTTCGACGACCTGAGCGTGCGCCTCGTGGTGGTGGGCGGGCACACGGGGTCGGATATTGCGTCGTGGGTGCCGCCGTCGGGCGGGCAGGTGGGCGTGGTGCACTTTGTGGACGTGATGACGCCGCGGGCGGCGCCGTTTCTGCGCGTGGCTGCCACGGAGGATCTCAGGGAGTATCTGCAGGCGCATGACAGGCTGCTGGCGCTGGACTGGGAGGTTTTGAGCGCGGGGCATGGGGTGTTGGGGACGCGGCGTGATGTGCGGGTGAATCGGGAGTATGTGGAGAGTGTGGTGGCGGCGGCGGGGGCGGCGATGCAGGAGGTGGGGGAGGCGGAGGTGGGGGGGTTGTTTGCGCGGGGGGGGGAGGTGGGGGAGGTGGTGTATCGCAATACGCAGTGGGTGTTTGGGGAGCTGTATGAGAGGTGGGGCGGGATTTGTCGGAGGGAGGTGATTCGCAAGTGGGGGTGCGTGCTGGGCGGCGTGGATATATTTGCGGCGTCGCATTGCGAGTCGGCGCTACTCTACTTGTCGATCGATGTGTGAGGGGGGAGATGATGGGGAGGAGGTGGAGTTGTATGGATCGTGTGATGAGCACAAGTGGATGAGCGTCGGGAGGGGGGATGGGACGTGCGTCTAAGAGGGGACGCATTGCTACTGTATACTGTACGGGTCAAGGTGCCCTGTGTCCTTCCAACGTGGGATTTTGCTTCTTGTCACGTCAAGTTTGGCCTCGTCAGAGGTCAGCTGACCGACGAGAAAGTATGCAAGTTGCAGAATACGTGGGTGGACTATGCTCGTTGTCGTACGTGTGTAAGTTGGGTCATTCCCCCTTGGTGATACCAGAATAGAAGGTGATTGTAAACCCCGTTGCGCTTAAACTCGGACCACGCAGAATGTCCTCTTAGTTTCTACACTGCTCCACTCTCAGCCGATAGACTACTCCACGAGCTTCAAGTAGATCCAAAGAACGGCGAAAGTGGACATCTCCTCGACCCTTTCATATTTCCGCGCAAATTTGACCTCACGCAACGTCAAATATCCAGTAGGCACTGCTTGTGATGCGAGTGTGAGTTTTTCTTAAACATAACTGATGGTTCTGTTCAGTTGGATTTAACGTGTTCAAACAATATTTCGAAAAAATCTTAGGCCTATCCAATACTTTGTTTGGTGTTGTTGTTATAGATTTGGGTAGTACCGGGAGGAGGAGGACGTTCACACGAGTTTCTACGAAACATAGGAGGTTTCCAAATCTACCAATCCGCACACTTTAACTCTCAGATTTTCTGTATGCTTGTCGGCTTGCTGAAGTGGGGTTTGGTGTGTGACCAAGACGTGCTCGGTACCAGGTCTCAATTTACAAAACCAGTGATGCGTGAATTCTGTCGACTAAAGTCGAGGATATCCACGAACTGACGTCGAAATATATGTACAAACGTAGAAAAACATGAATGAAGTGGATGTCATTTCTCACCCGCAAGTACATGTGGTAACTGATGAGTCAGGATGGCAGTGTCTAGTTTGGATTTGAAAACGTATACACAGGACACGTGAAGCTGTGTTGAGTGAATGCTCAAGTCGCACCGGTGCAATCCCAGCGTTGCATCCATAGATGGTAACGACTCTACATCTTAGTTTTGCTAGAATTCGACTTCTGTTATCAACACTCTCAACAAATGCTTTCTGTGGTAGAATCTGCAGTACTTACATTCTCTGGAAGGATGTCTCACTCAATCTTTAAAATCAAGTTGCAGAGAGCCGGTGAAATGTTGATAGATTCCAAGTGCCAGGCACGGTCCTCAGCGGATGGCGACACATACGTACGAATGGGTTTCTGAACTCAGCATTTCCGCACATTTGATGCCCTTGATAGCCTCAATTACACCTCGTGTACAGAGAATTTCGCGATAGTACTGCGAGTACCCAGGCCGTCTCTTTGGGCAGGTGCGGAATTGTGAGAATGTCGGGCCTTCAAACTGGGATGTGGCTTTTTGCAGCCCCCAAAACTCTTCACGTTGCAGAATCGGGTATGCCAGTCTGTACACTGGGGATATTGACTCACAGCCCGCTTGGACGCAGAGCTAGATCTCAGTATCCAAATGTATCATCCGCGACGACTGGTGACAACTCCTTGCATCTTGGCGGTGCGGCGCAAAGCACTGGAATATTCGCCAAGCATCTGTTTAGTTGACTGTTTGTGAACAGTTCATCCTTCTGACGCAGCCGTTGCCAGCAAAATGCTGACATGGAGCCGGCTCTACACATTTATACGGCTCGCCGACCGGCTTTCAGAACACACTCCAACAGTGTGACCCAAACTTCTATTTGAGCAACGCTACACGCACAGACGAAGGGTATATTTAGCGGAGCATGATGGTCGGACAAATGCCCTGTGCGCTGTTTACAGATGTGATGCATACTCAACCAAACGGTGCAAATAGGAGTACACAGTCGAAATGACGAAATCCTCTTTGCATAAGGAGTACTCCACAGTACTTCGTGAAATTTGGCATACTCATTTGTTTTTTCTGTTTCTTGGCCCTATCCTTTAGTAATTGTAAATCCTTCTAGGACCCAGCTCTAATTTATGCAACGTATACATAAAAGTTGTCTTTAGATCGCCCTTCTTGTCTCCCAGCGGACGGCGCTCATCTCCTTAAGCGCAAAAGATAAGTATTCAGAAATGTCAAGGATGCCTCTCGACGCACTTTCCTGTCCGGATTGCATCACTTTCAAAAAACAGATGGAAATTTCTATTGCATTCACCACAAATAACCCATCTACAGCAGCAACATACAAAGATCAGAGACGCGTGCTCCATGCGTTCTCCCCAACACGTCATGTGAGTAAATTGGGATCGCTGTATGAGCTCTGCGGGTTAGTGGAGCGTTTGCGAAACGCATAGCTCGTCAGGAAATGATCAATGTGCTGGACGGAGGCAGATCGTTTATTGTCTCAGCCTTAACTAGGTCTTCTGATATATACGCGAGACCAATGATGTGCAGGTGGTGCAAATTTTGTAGCCCCGAATGGGATGGCAGTGGGAACTATTTGGGGGAATCAAAGCCTGAAATAGAAAAATCGACGTACACAGCTGCATTGTTGAGACAAAATCTAAGGAGAGTACTACGTGGGTTATACTCTCGGTTTATTGTATGCAGGAGAAAAAGTCGACTACTAACTTTGCCGTATCAAAGTTAAATTGGCATAAGCTTTCGATCGTTCTGAATCTGTTCTCAGCATTGTCAAGCCATGAACATGTATGACGAGAAGAGACTGCGCCTGTACAGCGATGGTAGGAACAACAATCACCTTTTTTTCTTCTTTTGAGTGGGTGCAGTTCTGAGCGGACGCATCCTGTCACTGCGACACAGAGACAGATTTTCGGCGTTATACTATGTCTCGCAGCTCACTTCGATGTTCAATCCGCCTAACTACTCTCTTGTTTGGGTTTGGTGTGTAAATGGTCCGGTTGCAGATGGACGGATTACTTGATAAAACCTAATATTGATACTGCGAGAGGATTGTTCGCTTGCCTAGAATCTCGCATTGCAGTGAATCCATCTGTATTCTAAGCAAGCGTAGCGCAATACTAGATGGAACAGATAGACATTTACCGTCGAATGAAGTGTCTGGTGTGGTTGTACACTATTGTTGCTACGAGTGGGTAGCCTCCCAGTGCCTATTGGACATTTGGCCTCCTACAGTATGAGGCCAACTTTCATGCCGAAATATTAAATCATTAGGACTTTTCTTCAACTTCTTGTCCTTGTCCAAGCGACGCCCCGGAGTAGTGACAGTTCGGAGAGGCTAGTGTCTATTGGACATTTGGCCTCATCTGAGGCCAGGTTTCAAGTGGAAATATAAAATCATTAGGAATTTTTTTTCCTTATTCTTTTTGTCCAAGCGACGCCCCGTAGTGTTGATAGTTCGGACAGGCTAGATCCGTCCAACTTCAACGATAGCAGGAGCGAGAGTTCCACCGAATATCCCGAAGAGTCCTCACTTTTCAAAAACTATGTCTCCCACTTCCGACCCCCGTCGCATCGTCGGATCGCGAGGTCATACTCGCGCTCGCGTTGTAACTTCCGACTCTATGTGCCAGCGAATGTATGGCGCCAACTGGAAGGTCAAGAGAGTCTCTGGAACCGTCAGCGATGTCAAGAAGTCCAGGGTCAACGGCGGAAATGTCACTGATGTGAATTTCAGCTGGGGGCTTGCCGATGGTATGAAGGTCGTGTTACTGTGGCTTGAAAACATCAAGGTAGGCGATAGTCTTGGAAACGACGCTGAAAATGGAATCGCAATTGCTCCTGAAAACTCTGAGCAAGTGGGAAATCAGTCGGGCAATTCCAAATCGGGTGTTAACATTGACCTCGTCACACCCATGGATGGAGAGGGACACAATGTCACAGAGAACACAAGCGAAGATGCATCTGGCTTGGTCGTTGAGGTCAATTGTATAGGATGGACTCATGCCGAAGCGATACAGGAAAGGAACTACTTCATTTGCACGAAGCCTTGGAAGGTCACTGGCCCAATCGACGAGATTGTATCTGAGAGCTTCTACCCCGCATCATTGACCCCATTCGATTACTTCAGGTAGATGTTCTCCCAGCGTCACCTGAGCTGTATGGTTGTGTGGACAAACAGGGAACTGGAAAGCCAGTATTTCGAGACAACAAGCAAACGTGAAATTCCACGCTTTTTTGGGATCCTGGTCCTGGTGAAAATATACGATTTCAACAATCGTCGCATATGGTGGGGCAACATCACGAGCAGCACGCACTTACCTGCGCGTTTTGGAGACGTACCGCCTCGTAACCGTTTTGAGCAGCTCCGCACCTGCATTGATCGTACCGGAGTTGAAAGCAGCGCTGAGACTGTGGATCCTAGATAGAACCTGTTCAAAGGATTCGTTGATGCAATTAATTGTCATCAGGCCACAAAGGTTAAGCCGTCTTAGCGCATTTATGTCGATGAGAGTATGTCGAGGAGATACAGGCTAGGGGGGAGCTGAATTTCTATTGGCACTCCACACCATGTCTCACTCGATCGCAAGCCGGAAAGTCGGTGTAAAATCAGGTCAGCTTGTTGCAGTATCAGTGCCATCATGATTCGTCTCAAGCTAGCATTTTCAGCAGATGACAATGTCCACCAACAGTACGAGGGCAGCTACACCCATGGAGCATCCATACTTCTGGGGCTGGTTGAGCCATGCTTCCTCACGGAGAGAGTCATCTGCGCCGACTCATACTTCGCGTCGGTTGATACAGCCAAAGTTCTTCTTGACAACGGCGTGAAGTTGACGGGTGTTGTCAAGACAGCCAGAAAGGTTTAGTCTGTTGACTACATTTCTGGACTGGAAATAGCTGACTACGGTTCTCACATGACAATGATCACTAGTAAGCCCGACCTCATGGCTGTCGTGTGGTTTCAACGGTATAGACGCTATTTCATCAGCTCTATTGGGACAGTATCCGCTCGTGACAACATTCACCGTGAGAAGTGGAGGTCACGTGAAGCAAACCCTCACCTATAAAGCATTGAGATTGCCATTCCAAAAGTACGTGAGAACTACTATGGCCCATGCTCTCAGGCTGATAAGCACAATCGCTGTCGTCAGAATGACCTTGGGCTTGACAAGAAGTTCGAGGTTAAAGTTTGGGCAATGCGAGTCAACACCTCCCTACTGGCTATCTGCATCGTTGACTCGTGGAAGTTGTACACAGAAGGCCGAAAGAGTATGGTATTGATTCCGAACGACTTTCACTGCCAATTAGCAGATGGACTAATTGATAGTGGTGTGGACGGAGCTTCGCAGGCTCGGAGGAGGTCTGCAGCTGAAACCCTGAATGACAAGATGGACTTTGGAAGTGGGTTGGGGGTTCAATTAACCCCCACAAAGCACAGAAGTCTGTTGTCTGGCGGAAAATCATCATATGCGGCCTATAAGTCTCGCTGTTCTTTCTGTAAGAACACGGCGAAAATTGAAATTTATATGCTCAGGTTATTTCCGAAATATTCGCCGCGAAGTTTGTACTTGTCATCCTGAAACTGGCAGAGATTGATCTAAGCAGCATGTCTAGGAGGTCCACGGTTTTCGATATGAAGGAAATGAGGAGTAATGTTTAAAATAATTCAGTAACTTGGGAAGTAAAGTGTGAATCTCACGTTGGTTACCTACCGTGGTTTCGGTCACAGTTGTCACTCCTAAATGTCTACCAAAGTTAAAAAAGACCCTATAGCCCTCAACAGTTCTATCGGCGTCATAAGACTTGCTTAATTTCGTTGTATGACTATGGAACACCTTTTCAGAAGATTTCACCAAATACTGTCTTCCATTCAGGTCGGCTCTCTAAAAGAATCCCGGAATACAACTACTTTGGAATCTGTCAAGTCCTCAGGGAGAGTTTCAAAGTGCAAAGGCGCTAAGCGAGAATCGAACTCGCGGTTAGATGCTCTCCAAGCAGCCCGAAGATCACTGGACTAACTCATCGCAGTTACAATTAGTTGTAGGAAATTTTCTACTTGACCGCGAAAAGGGCAGATAGTGGGTGCCAGAGGTACCGCACCTTTCAAATATGCTAAAAAGTCGAAGGTTGAATATATTTATTGCAGTTATGACTTTGCGCTCATATGAGGCAAAAATCACTGTCCAATAGAAACAGGAGCTGTCCAACTTTATCCTCAGCGGTAGCAAGAATTTCAAGTAGTATTGTGAATAGTCCTCACTTTTCCAAAACTACATCTATCTCTTCTGACCCTCGTCATGTTGTTGAATTGTGAGTTCATACTCTCGCTTGCCTCATGATCTCCGATTTCGAGTGTCGGCGGGCGTATGGTACCAGCTGGAAGGTCCAGGAATTCTCAGGAACCGTCAGAGATGTCAATAAGTCCAATATTAACAGCACAGATGTCTCTGATATCCACAACAACTGGAAGCTTGCCAATAGTATCAATGTCGTGTCACTCCGACCGGTAAAATTCAAAGCAAGAGAACATCCGGAAAATTTGACTGAAACCTGAGCCCGCACTGTTCCGCAGAGCTGTAAAAAAACTGGGAAGGCAGTTGGGCAGTTCCAACTCGGGTGTTCACATTAATTTTGCCGAGCTCATGGATGGAGAAAGTCACTTCTTCACAACGCCTACAAGCCAGGTTGCACCTGAACCCCGTCGATGAGTTCGGTGGTACAGTACAGAATAGCGTCTAGGTTACAGTGGGAATGAGTCGATTCATTTGTACGAGGCCCGGGCGGGTTATTGATCTGATCGCTGAGTTTTTCTCTGCGAGGTCCTGACCAGCATTGATGGGCCAATTAGCTTGCCTCGTGAGGATGTTCCTGCGTGAATGTCTCAACTGTAAGGTCGTGCGGGCAAATGTACAAACTGGAAAACGATTGTTTCGAGACAACAAGCAACTTTGAAACTTTACGATTCTTCAGAGTTGTAGCTCTGATGTAAAGATGCTAATTGTACAATCGTCGCCTTTTGCAGAGCAACATTATGAGCAGTGAGTATTTCCAATCTACTTGTTTTGATGACATCGTCCCTCGTAACCGTTCGAATCGGCTCGCAATCTGCATTGCATTTAATGGAGACAGAAGGAGCGCTGGGACCATTCATGCGAGATGGGACCAGGCCAAAGGTTTCCGTGATGCAATGGATGATTATTGAGATACAAGGTTCAAGCAGTCTCCGGGCATATGCTCCATGGAGAATACTCCAATGTCGTACGTTGTTGCAGAAAGAGTGAGTCCTATTGATATTTGAAGTGATGTCAGCCGACTAGAAGCTATAAAGCGGGCGTGGAATCAAGCACGATCGCTGCAATGCCACTGGCACCACGATTCTTGTCGAGCTGACATTATCAGCCAGTGACGGTACCCATTGACAGTTTTATAGAATCTACAGACATGACACTGCAGTGCATCTCGGACTGTCCGAGTCAGGATTTCACGCTGAGAGGTTTACCTGTGCTGATTTGAACTTTGCATTGCTCGGGGTTGCAACATTGCTTCGTGAAAACGGCCGGAACTTCATTGCTGTTATCTTGATGCCCAGGAAGGGGTACCCTAGTAACTATCTTTCAGGGCCACAAATAGCTGAAAAAGGCTCTCATGTCCCCATGTTCACTACTATTTCCAGCCTCATAGCCGTCGTGGGGGTTGATTGCGACAGGTTTTAGTTCACCATCTCTACTGCGACAGTCTTGGGTAGAAGAAACGTGTACCGGGAGATATTGAGATCTTGTGACGGACACCCTCACCCGGAGAGCATTAAAATAGCTACTTAAAAAGTGTGTAAAAACTGCTCTGGAAAATTCTCTCAGGTCGATAATCAGAACTGTTGTCGTCAGCTTGACCTCGCCGTGGAGAACAAGTTTGAGGTTAAAGACTGAGCGATAAGAGACAGCACCTCTCTTCTGGCCGTCTGTTCTGCTGACAGCTGAAAACTGTACTGGGGATGCAAGAAGAGCGGAGTGTTGACTTGGAATGATTTTCACCGCCAATTGGCAGACGAAGGCATTGATAAAGGTGAGGATGGAGCTTTGCAGGTTCCACGAAGGTTTGCAACGGAAACCCTAACTGGTAACACGGATTTTGGCAATGTGTTTGGATCCCACCTAGCCCCCACAGAGTACAGACATCTGGGGCATGACTGGACGTCCTCAAATGCCACTTACCAGCCTCGCTGTTCAGTTTGTAAGAACATTGAGAAATCGAAGTTTGTATGTTGGGGCGGTTGTTGAAATATTCGCGAAGAAAATCATCTCTGTCATCCTGGAACAGGCAGGGAATGCTTTCAGAAGAATGTTCGGGAGGTCCAGACCTTCGAGTAAGAAAGATTTGAGGAGTAGAGGTTACACGTGTTGGTTTAATTTGAGAACTACAGTCTGAAGTTGGTGTCGGTGAGCTGTCATTGATGGCATGTTAGTTGACACTTCCAAATCCCTGCCAGAAGTAGAAGGATTGTGCAGTCCTCATTGGTTCTGTCCACACCATATGAATTGCTCGATTTCGTTTTGTCGCTATGGCATACCCCTTCCGAAGATGCCACCGTATACTGCGATCTGATCTAGTGGATTCTTTGAAAGAATCTTGAAACACAGCTAGTTCCGATCCAGTAGAGTCTCCGGAAAGGAAGTCCGAAGCGCATTGGCTTTCAGGAAGATTCGAGCTTGAGGAGAAATGCTTTCCCAGCAGCCCGAAAACTTCTGGACGAACTCGCCCCAGTTGAAAATTGTTGTCGAAAATGGCCTATTTGAACTCAAAAGCAGCACAGGGTGGGTAGTACAGTTATGACGGCGTTACAGTCTAATAAAAAACTAAGGGTTTCCTATATCCATTGCAGTCTTGATCTTGACCTCATATGAGCCGAGAGTTAACTTCATATAACGCACAATCTACTATGTAATAGACAACAGAGAAAATACTACGCACAACGTGCTCTGGACCTTATCATCTGATTTGCCTCTCTCAGTACCATACAACCAATATTACAATTCATTCCAGCAGAGTGTTGGGCGACGTTCATGACCTCGAGATACTCAGTCAAGATAAATAGGTGAAATAGCGAATGTGCTATCCGTAGAATCGAAGCTACTACTAGGACTCCTCCAAATCTAGATAAAGAATGACCCTCCAAATCAGGAATTTAGTGTGCGACTATATCAGTGGATAGACACGCTCGAACCACGACACAAGATATACTACGAAGCGCCACTTGGTAGGATACGTTCACTACAAAATGGGGTCAGGTCACTCCGCTTGAATTTGTTTTCTATGTCTATACTTCCCTATCACATTGTTTCCGTTCGGTAGTAATGTAATTGGACTCAACACAAAACATACGAAAGTTTACTCGAGACGTTGGCGAGTTTGAGTTGGTCATCTTCTGTTCGATGGTACGAGGTTTCAAAAAATTGCACTTTCGCGACATGCTCCTGTCGAATTGCGACTGCAATGGCTGAGTAGTGAGGAAGCATTCCAAACATCGGTACCAGAAAGCGCCGTGTCTTTGAGTGCCACTACACTTCCCATGTCTATGCTGTCACGCTGCAAGCTCCTCTTTACACAAGAGTTTGGCGACCTGTGTGCACCAATATCGTCAAGTATGTATATCGTCACTCGCGAACCACACTTGGTTATTCAGTGGAGCTGCTGTCAGCCAAGATTCTTCCCGGACGCCTTAGTATTCTAGGAAAACACTGTACCAGTGTACACTAGATGTTTTGAGGCCAGTGCGATATTGTACTTGCCATCCAATTTTGGATGCAGACCTCTTCCCCAGACTTACATGTACACCATCCTTCCAATAGCATGCGTTTAGTTCTGTGGGGGGCTCTTTTTTAAATGTGCAATGCGTTTGCCTTGAGGGAGGACTTTGGTGGCTCCAGTACCATTCGCCTTATAGAGGCTAGTTATTCAGCTACTCTTTTTCTGTAGTTCTGCATCCACCTCGCGGCTCAGCTTCTCGCGCACTACATATTATCGAAGTAGAAGCCTAAAAGAGGAACTGATTTACAGAGTACGTCTGTAGGGTGACGTCAACTGTCCTTGCCACGAACAGCAACGTAGACAACAGTCCCTTTTGGGCCGCGAATGCACTGCTTTTTCGACTTTCTGTATTTTGACTGCTAGACTACATCTATCTTGACAGTTCCCTTCTTGCCGGATGCCGATTTCCTTTATCTACGAAGTGTTCGGAACATACCTGCGATTCATGAATGCTGCTGCATATGTAGCGTCTTCGGGGTAATGAAAGAAAAGTCCAGTGTCGCTTATAAAATGTATACGAAAAGACTCGGTGAACTGAGCTTTTCGTGAAGGTTGAAAGGAATCTGCCTCGTGTAATGGGAAACCCGGACTACTGTAAAAGCAACCCTTTCGGTCCGTCTGCATCCTTGTTAAGAGCTTGCGATATACTTTGCCAGTTTGGTAGAATATGGCAGTCCCACTAGTTGCTTGGCTCGACCGAACTCCGAGTATCGAAAGCGAAATGCGAAGAAACAACAGTGGCGTGGTCAGAACTGCGTACTCGACGTGAGTTCGGTAGACGTCCTCCATCTACTCTTGTCGGTTTTAACCGAGTGCTAGGAGCATGAGCTCATGAGAGTTCCATACCTGCACGAGTGGTAGCGACGGCTAGCCCGGGACTGCTAACTTTCCCGGTGTAGGGAAGTGTGAAGGTCTGTCCGACATTGAGCAGTATGAGACCGACCTTCATGTGAAAACTTTAAATCTTAGCATTGTTTCTGACTCCTTTCTTTGGTCCTTGCGTTGTGTCGCAATGTTTGCAGTCTGGAGAGGATAGATGTACACTTCTTCTGAGACTGGGCTGGGGCGGTATTGTCCACGAACGACTTTGCCGACTGCCGCTTCAATGCCATCGAGCAACCAACCAAATCTAGACTACCAGAGAGACCATAGGACGCAGACCAACGTGCAACATAGGGTTTTTGGTCGATCTTACAGTGGCCTTGAGGACACATGGAGTACAACGTATACACAAAGAATCAGGTAGACGATTTGTTTTCTGGGGCTGTCACGGTCACTAGGTCATGCTCGCCGACGATATTAAATTTCAAAGTACTGTTCCTAACGGGTCCACTGAGTCCGTAAGACCCAATGTTTCGTTTTGACCGCGGATGTGATAAGAGGGTTTCAGGATTAGCTCAACACTCACTGACCTGGTCTCATGTCGAGTGCATTAGCTTACAAAAACAGCTGTGCCGTGCCATCAGCTCACCAGGCCGGCTTTGGTTCCAGTAATTGTCGCTGACACCTACTTAGACTTGCAAAGCATCCCAAAAGGCATCCACAACCTATTGGTCATGTTGCCAGTGATTACCTGTTGTACGGGTCACAATGTGAGTCTAGGAACCTGTTCAGAACACGTTAGCATAATCGGAATATAGAGGCGGAGCATATCCAAGAACGATCTCGAGGTGGTTTTGAAGACTGCACACTCCTCTTCTTACTTTCAGCCGCTGTCAAGAAGCTTCACAAGAACCTAACGGTCATCGTTGGAGCAGTGAAAGTCTTCAAAATGCTGGCCGAACAACTGGTTGGCTTTGCCAGGGAGTCAGTGCCGATGATACAGGAGGGCGGCCTCGTCCCAGACCGAACGGAATGTCGAATCGGACTAAAGCTTCATCGATACACAGAACATCAGCTAGCAGAGAAATAGCTATCCTGTCTGGAAATTCTGACGTGCTGAGAATCGCGCGTCAGGTTTTTATA
Source organism: Endocladia muricata (assembly GCA_032356245.1). NCBI lineage: Eukaryota > Rhodophyta > Florideophyceae > Gigartinales > Endocladiaceae > Endocladia > Endocladia muricata. Next base: position 27,209 of record JAUKWC010055607.1, on the reverse strand, counting down.
ACAAGATTACCCGGAATTGATTACGCCCCTATCCAATCGCATCAGCTTTTCTTCAACCCAAATAACGTATGCATCGTCGAATCCGTCCTCACTTGTTAGGTCGCGGAAGTCCAAAATTAAACAGTAACCCTCACAGATAATAACGCTAAAACGGGCTGAGGTATACGAAGAGTATGTCTGTGAGTGGCCCGACACGAGTCTATCGGTGAGCATGACCTTGGAATGGTGTCACTCTGCGTCAAGACTAACGCGTCTATAAAAGTACGGTCCTCAAATGCCGGGGGTACGCGAGCTACACGGCGGCGAGAAGCACTACTCACTAGTTTCTCCCGTCCGTCTGGGCTCATACGAGGCCAACCGTCACGCCAAGATATTGAAACACTAGTAGTTGTTTCAATATTCTCATTCTTACCCTTTCGACGCCCCTTCACGTTCACAGTTTGAGTAAAGTTGAGCCCTCCAGCTATACCAACAGCAGAAGCGATATTTTCGCTGCATATCGCGACGTCTGTGTTTCCAAAAATGGATGCGGACATCCATCGTGTGCAGTAGCCAAATAATCCTCCCACCCGTACTGCAGATTCTGGAATGCCACGGAATGCTAGCTTCCGTGGCATTTCGAAACGTGGAGTTAGTGTAGTACGGTGTTTTTCCGCGTGGACACCGACTTCCAAAACACGTTTTTTTACTCCCGCGTGCTGTACACGCCCGCATTCACGACTCGCAGTTCACCTCCTAGTAAAATATCCAGCCCGTACTGCGAACTGTGTAGTACACTGCAGTTACGCATCTGACCTTACGTGCCTCAATGTCACATGGTGACGTCTGTGTGTACGGAAATGGATTTGGACGACCACCAGGTGCAGTAGCGTAGTAGACAGTCCACCCGTACTGCACCTTTCGGCATGCCACGAAGCGCTGACTTCCATCGCATTCCAAACCGTGGAGTTTGTTGAGTATGGCGGTTTGTTGCATGGACGCCGACTTCCAAAAAATAAATATTTTGAACTGCTGCATCCAGTGAACGCCCGCATCCCCTACCCGCAGTTCATTTTCTAGTAAAACATCCAGCTCGTACTGCGAATTTTGCAGTACACTGCAGTTCCGCATCGCACCTTACGTACCTCGATGTCACGTGGTGACCTATAGCCTGCCTCACGTGAACAAGCTTACATTGGACCCTTCATGCTCTTACTTTCCTTGGAATGAATTTCACGCCGCTGCACTCAGGACCACTGCGCGCAATATGCGCCATTTGCGGCTCTAGGAAACTGAGACTCATGTTCGGAGATGCCCGGCTGCACTGAGTCACCCACAATCTTGACGAAGTTTCACGGCAAGAGATGATGTGGAAAAAGCTGCGCTGATTTCTAGACCAGTACTGTAAACGTAGAGCAACGGAAAAAAGGAATAATTTGTAATCCGCGTAAGGCCTGGCGCATTGCACGAATGCTGCCGGACGGCTTCAGTTTAGTCCGTGCAGAACATCAGACGTTGAACTGTATCGCCGGGCTCAAACTTAGTGATTCTGTCCTTCACGTTCCGTTCGTGCTTCGTGCATAGATCTGTCACTTGTAAACAATGCCCGCATGAATTCATACATCTGGCACCGCGTGGTTTGCGCCGAAGTTTCGCCAATTGCAGCGCAACGCTGAGGCGTACAGTCGAGTCGGCATCCTATTATACGGAATAACTTTCTTCCTACGCTCTACAGCCACCTACCCTTAGAAGCATGTGGGCGGTACAGACGCCAACAATTCACTCCACCCTTGCCGTAGCCGTGCTACAGTCAGCGCATCTAGAACGGGAGGCACGCACTTCTTGTGCTGATCTGATCTTACACGTATCAAACAAAGCGTAGGAACAAACCGAGCCTCGAGTCGACGTCAGCGGGAGGTTGGAAACGTGTATTTCGTGGTGTTGAAAAGTAAGTAATTTCTAAGATCGGTGAGGTGTCGCTAGTGACAGGGGTTGAGATGTACCCATCTGAAAATACGTAGGCAGATGCATGCTGTTTTTCAGATTAAAATTCGCCCATCCATCTGCTTGTGTGTTTTCAAATGTGTAGTTCTCAGACCCTGTTACTAGTGACACCCTGTAGTTTGAATTTTCAATACTTCTGATACCTCTTATTCCGGCTGTAGCGGCCCCAAAATCGCCCACTTTTCTGTGCGACCTTTCTCGCGGCTGAGCCTAAGTCTTTTTCAGCTGCTATAGTGTGGCATGCCCGCCGGGCAACTGGGTCTCAAACTGGCATGTAGTATTTAAGTTTGTCCTAATTCACGCTATTCAGCCACTTCCCCGTGTAGCTATCTAACCTCCCTCACTACTTGTCACGACCGGAATCAAATCTAGGGGGTTATGGAAGTCGAAACCATCATCTCTAGGACTGATCTCCTGTGTCCTACTACTCCCGACCGCGTGCAAGTCTGCGACCCCAACCATGTCCGCGTCGTCCCTACTGTCCGACTCCTCACCTCTTTCATTACTCCTACGACTAACATGGGCCATCTCACTGGCCAGGAACTGCGGTAGCCCTCTCAGTGCGTAGAACACCTGTTTCGGCACACCTTGCCCTTCCCGCATACAGTACACACGGTACCGTACCGTCAACTCATCGACAGTGCGGTCTTCATACTCAGCACCGACGTGCTTGAGATGTCCATGCCCGAAAAACACAGAGTTGGGCGGCACAATGATCTCCTTCATCTTGAACAACGCCGCCGCTGCCACCTGCTCGCTCGCCTCCCCGTATGAAAACACGTGTGAATACTCACACACCCACAACGGGAGGCGTACTGTCCCGTTCACGGTTCCGAAAAGGTCCAGCGTCTCCGCTTTCAATGACTCGTCGAAACAATTGTGCGGTGCTTGACGCGGGGAGTCCTTCCCAGAAACTGAAAACTGACCCCCCGTCTTAGGTAAGAACAGCTTCCTCCCAGATATCTTGCTCAGGCCGATGTAGGCAGCAAGCTGACCTACCCACACGTCAAGGTCCGCACACCTTCGCGAAGCCCATACCCAATCCCTCCTCGACTCGGACGCTGCCATCACCACACCCCGTCTACTGGAGTAGCGGGCAATTCGCAGCTCCCACCTTGCCGCGTCCCCCTCGTCTTCCCCCTCATTGACAATCGGGTCCCACCAGGTCTCATTCGGCCCCTGTCCCAGTGCATTCTCCCCGTTTAATGTGCTCGCAAGGAACGACAACAGCTTTTCAACTGGTGAAAGCTTCCACTTGGGCGTCAACCTCAGGGCCTCGATGCTTCCGCGCGGAATGCCGCTGGAGTGAGCGAGGTTCTGAAGGCACCTGTAGCCGAGGTGCTGGAGCTCACCTTGTCGTCTCGCAGCGTATGCATATCCTCTACCACAATCCTCGCCCCCTTCTCGTACGTTCCTCTCGAAGTGCGTCTATGGACGGGTAGGCTTTCAGATGTTCGGACGTCCTTGATGGTGAGGTATGAGTGTGGCCAGTGCTCACCGGGTATGTGGATGAGAAGCAGCCAGAGCCTTGGGGGCGTGTCGTTCTACATGTACACCCGCAACTTGTCTTCTCCGTGATCTGGCGGGCCGACGTATGCCAGATTGTCGCAGGTGTCGGGTGTTTTATCAAATACTAGCGTCTTGTCTGTAGTGCCGACCGGCAGCTGGCTCGGAATCTTTTCGTCGAACATCTCGAGGGCACGTTCACGTCGGCCCGTGGTCTCGTGGCCCGCCTTACTATTCTCGTCCTTCTCTTCGACCTCTCGTCTCGACCACCCCACTGCCTTTCCGGCTCTACCAGACTTCCACGACTGCACAGCCTCCACAACCTGCGGCGTTCACTGTAACGAGGGTGCAGACGTTGTCTCCATGGCAAGCGCTTTTGTGACAGGGAACACTGTTGGGGCCTTCCACGCAGGGACTGCTGGCTCGAGTACAGTCGCGTGGGAATCAGGAGCACGCTGAGCAGAGTAGCGTGTAAAAGATGCAGCATCGGGGTTCCTGTCGGGACGTGAGGCGGTGTGCTTTCTGAGACCGGGAGCAAAGTGCTCAGCTACCCCAACCGCGAAGCGCGCAGCGCGGGCCTCGTTGCGCTCGTCCAAATATTTCTGAGAGTTTTCGCCTCTCTTGGAGAAGAGGGGCATCCGGTTCAGGTAGAGCTCTTCGATGGAAATTCTGAGGAGTTTTGATCGGGCAGTCTCGGTCCCCAGAAATTCGTCACAACTCAGGCCCTTCGCCTTACCATAATCCTGAAACAAGTCTAGCCAGACTTGGAAAAGCTGATGCGACCACGTATGGAAAGCTCCAGACTCTAACTTTACGTCGTAGGCGGGCTTGTTCATGACCCGTCCCGCCGAAGTCATGAACAGAGCTACAAGTAGAGGGCTCTCTGAGCAAAGAAGCTAGTCATCAAGGTGAGTGATGCCGAACTTCTTAGAGGTCGAGGCGTCGAACGCCAGGTCGCTCCGCACTTTCGCACGGCCCGAGTCTCGGAAGAAAATCTTCGCTACGCATACGTAGCGGCGGTATGCACACAGGCCGGCTGCTGGCAGCAGAATGGCCTTGGTCCTTGCTTCCCCAGCTCCCTTCTGACTCAGCGCCAGTGGGTCCATGTAGTTCTCCACGGCGAGAGACTGCATGCAGAAAAAGACAATCATAAGGTAGTGGAAAAATGACTTGTCGATGCGGACCAGTCCGGCGGAGGTGTTTGATTGGTACGTATCCCACGTGATTTCCGTATCCGTCATTTACTGTCCGTGCTTCCGGGGGATAGGACGCACGCGGAGACGCTTGCGCGCCCATGGCTGACCTTTTCCTCTTTCAGGCTACGGACAACTTGGTGGCGATGAAGGCCGTCCCCCATATCGCACTTACAACCTCCGCGCAACACCACGCCGCCATTTGTGGTCTCGTCAGCAACATCCATTAGCAAGAGATTGTCGCACCGTCGCTCTGTGACAGACATGCGGCCAGGGTTGTACATGTAGCCGCGCTCAACCATGCTGGCCTGGAGGCCGTCGATGGCAGCGTCCATGCTTTCAAGAGGAACGTGCTGCGGGTGTACGGCCTGGGCAATATATACGCAGACCTCGGTGGACTCGTCGTCGGCCTCTGAGAAAGTCCGATACGACACCGCCTACTTCTCGACCTCCACGGCAACCACATCGGATTCTTCACGGTCCGAGCTCCCTGGTACTGGAGAGCGGTCAAACGAAGGGCGCGCCTGGCCTGAGATGCCCAGTCGCAGGCGTTTGCGTGGTGGCGACTCCGATGGAGAGGGTTTCACGCCCGCTTGGGCCCAGAAGTCCTCCCCCATGGCCGCCGGCTGCAACTCCGACTCCGACCGCACCCTCGGGTGTGGCTCCATGGCTGACGTCGGCGAGTTGCCGGTGAAGGTCGTGAGAGAAATTTTGTCGACCATTTCGAAAGTACGCCACTCGCGAGAGACAGTCAATGATGGGCATGAAGGAGGAGGCATTTCATAATGGGAAGGCGGAGAAGACAAGAAATGATCCATGTGGGGGGGAGGGTGCACGGGTGCGGTAGAGAATAGAAAGACGGCGAGACAAAAGTAGTAGCGCAGCAGGGGGCACGGACAGGAGGGCCACGGGAGGTTGGACGCGCCGGGCTGGCGGCAATTATTGTCGTGAACAAAAAGAAGCAATTCTGAGTTCGCGACAATAGCAGGATTTCATGTTTGAAAACCATACATAATCCTGGGAAGGTGGGGTGTCACTAATGACAGAGGTTGAGATATGTGCATTTGAAAATATATGGGCGTATGGATGTTGCTTTTCAGATCATATTTCGCACATCCTTCTGCTCATGTGTTTCCACATGACCAGATCCGAACACCTGTCATTGGGGACACCCCTCGGCACCCTAAATTATCTACTTATGTGTCCAAGTTTCGTGAAGGTGGCAGTACTGTTCTTATCTGCTGTTACGAAACAGAAACCTGAGCTTGTATCATCATATTGTGATCCTGGCCGCTGTTCTCCCTCGTCGCAGTACAGATGGCACACACCTGCTCTCACAGCACGACAACTCACAACCTCGTGATACCTATCTATTGACGCGGTCCCTTCTGCTTTCCTTGCGTCGTCCGCGTCTCTCCTCCCTGTACTTCTATCCATCGCGTTTTCTTTGCTTCGCTTGCGACTGTCTGCTCCTCCCTTCTTGCGTCCCCATCATTCCCTGGCTTCATTCCCTCTGTCGCTCCTCATGGCACTGTAACCATGCCGCCGACCGAACTCAGCCGGTCCAGGACAGCTGGCGTGTCCATGCCCGCCTTCATTGCCCTTCTCTCGTCATCCGAGGTGAACGCAAAGTTTGTCCTCATGAATTTCCAAATGTCGGACTTCCTGCCCTTCGCCATTGCAGCACACGACGAGGCCTCAATGGCGATCAAGGAAAACGCCACTATGAAGCGCAACCAGCACAAGTTTTAGATGGACTTCCGCTACATCCATCGAGAGGGACTACTGGGTCTCTTGCGAGCTGGGCAGCGAGCATATGAGGTAGATGGTGCGCGCAGCGTTGTCAATCTTGTCGCTGACCCAAAACGGCAAGAAAAGTAGGAAGATCGCTGATGCGGCCCTGAGGGAGGAGAACTATGGGTTGTCCGTGATTAATGACACCAAGTTCACTCCCTCTAAGGTCAGCAAAAGCCAGGAAGTAAATCTGGAAGAAACAATTTCTGTTGGCCGCCCCAGAACCTTCGCGGTTGTCATGTTTTTCCACGCGATCAACGTGTGCCATTCGAGGCGCTGCAGCAAACGTGTATTCGTATTGGAGAAGATATACCAAACCAGAAATTGTCTCGCGCTACCTGCGCAGCTGCTATCTCGGGCGTGGACGAAGCAGACGATAGCAGTGGGAGTTTCGAATTGCGAGGCCCTAGTAGAACCCTAGCTTCTGTTTTATCCGCGCGTTTTCAGCGCTTGGTGGCTTTGGAGTCATGCCCTGATGGTTCTGCACCCGTCGCGTAGGAGGTCACGCTGCAAGGGAATGGGGTAGCAAGCACGGAAAAGGGTACGAGCAGTACAGTAGCGTGGGGCCGAAATGCTGAGAAGGATCCAGCAATGTGGGCGGTTACCAGTCTATTCCTGTGAAGCTTGCGAGCCATCGCTGCAAAGAAAACTCCGTACGATGTCAAGCACCGCAGCAACTGGCCGTATCTGGACCGCTTTGCGTCGCTCGATGACCACTTGCCAACGGTCCTTGCCGACTTGACCGGAAATGCCCGTGAGGCCCTGGGGCTTCAGTGTGTCGCGCCTAAAGATGATGATACCTGTTTAGGGGTTCTCGAGGTGGACTCCGAGCTGTCGCATGGCGATTTGGAAGACACAAGACCACGTCGTCGTCTGCGGGTGACAATGTCCAAAACCACGCCTTGGGTAGGTCTATCCGCGCAGCCTCCTCGTTCTTTGCCTTCCCGGCTGAAAGATGAGATGGAGCTCGACATGCAGGGTAGCGACAACAAAGTGGTGGATTTTGTGGCACACAGTCGTATGGGACAAGCTAGGGGGGCTTTCCGGTCCACTCTCAACCCATTAGTACCGGACCCGGAACACGACCTTCGTGAAGCACCAGAACCAGGCAGCTGCTATGAACCGTCTCCACCGCCGGAGGAGGAGTCAGAAGACTCGCTCGCTGAGGAGCATGCATTGACCAACCTTCTCACGGAGTTGCTCGGGGCAAGGAAGTCGGACTGCCGTGTCCATAGCTGCACTTTCCATGGCCCTCTGAATCATCACGCTGACGCCACGAGTGAGTGTCGGGAGAGTAATCGTCAGCTATTGTTGACAGAACCTCCGTTCAAGACCAGAAGCGAGGGGAGTGCGGACAACTCTGCCGACAGTGCCTTCACCCCTAAGGACATGCACGCCTCCATCCGAATCTTCGACGCACTACTCCCCAGAACCGGCGACGAAACCGTTTTCTGTAGTTGTCTACAATTCGGCATGTGCCTTTCGCGCCGCACGCATTACAGCCGCGCGGAGTGTGACGCGGTGAGTGACGGGGCCAGTGCGTCGAGGGAGAGGCGACAGAAGGACTTCATTTTTAACGTGGAGGACCAGCCGTTGGTCCACGTCCGAGATCGAGGTCATTACATGCAAAACCCGTGTACAAACGGATGTGGTCACGCCTCAGTCGCGCAATGGGCTGTTCACTTCTGGCCAAGGAATGTGCCACTTAAGGTAAAGTCCGCGCACGTGCATTACCAGAGCAACGGGTATGTCCAGTTTTCGCAAGCAGCAAGGACGAACGGTGTGAATGGAATCCAGCAGCTGGAGCCGGTACAGGTGGTCAGGAGAGCGGACGAAGGGAGTTGCACGAAGGTGCTTCGACCTGAGCAGAAGAACATCAGGCATTCGAGCGAGTTAGTGTTGCAGTATTCGATACCGGCGGACTTTGTGGTGGGGCTGTTCAGTAGTACTGGCGCAACTGCAAAACGATGCGTAGAGCTTTCGAGCCATCGCCGTATCATGGGGTGTGACGAGGATAACGACTGCGTTAGTCAAGCTCTACAGAGTCTAGTTCAGGCGTTTTGCGAAAGCGTTGTGAGCACCACGTACGACATTGATGGCTCTTCGCTCTTTGTCGAGCTTGCGACAAGGTACTTGGCCAGCATGAGACGGACTCGGCCTGCCGGGAGGGGGAGCAGACTTTCGGATACTCCTGCTGCGTGTCCCCGGTATCAATGTCTACCGGACTACATAGTCCAATTTATTGCGAACTACGCCGAAGATCTCATGCTTACCGTGTGCTCTTTACGGGCGCCACTGGAAAACTGGGCGGCGAAGTACCACACCCTCCTCGACACGCTAGACGCGCTAACTTTTTCGGGCGGTGGAATCGGTGGCGAGGTGTGTGTTGTTGCGTCCGTCGACGGTGAAGTAGGGAAGTGCGGGACTCGAGGTGTTTGCGGACCAGATCTTCTCGAAAGGAAAGAAGATCCTGCACTTCTAGCGGAGGCTCCTGTACGGTGACTTGCGTGAGCGCACGCGAAAGAAGAAGAAGATCTACTGCGATTGAACTTCGGGGGTAGACAAAGAACGTTTCAACCCGGGAGGCCTTCTCTCGGAAAGACGGGTCGAGTCCCATGAAGGTCCGAGGCACAAACCGTACATCGTACCGGCATTATTTTGTGTGGTCGGGTTCGTGCATGACCCGCAGTACTTGCCTGGGGATGAGAAGGAGCGAAACAGAAGTACCTCTAGAGCGCGAGGCACAAATGTAGAGTTCTCCGGGGATGGAAAGGAATTGTTGCAGAGAGCTCTACGTTCACTGAGCATCGTTACGGTCCGTATGACGCGTGAGAATCTGAAGAGCGAGGAGCTGTGCACAAGTACGGCGATAAATTCTGCTTCTAAGTAAGTGGTAGGAACTTCCAAAGTAGGGTGTAAGTAAACAAACCTAAACACTACGTGCCAGTTTGAGAACCGGTTCCGTCGCGCAGGCCACACTATAGCGGCTGAGAAGGACTTGTTCTCAGCCGCAAGAAAGGTTGCCCACACAATTCGGCGACTTTGGGGCCACTATAGCAGGAGGGAGGGGTTTGAAAAGTAATGAAAATTGAGACTAGGGTGTTGTGACTAGTGACAGGAGCTGAGATCTACACATGTGAGAACATAAGAGTAGATATATATGCGAAATCTGAACTTAAAGACAACATCCATCCGCCGGCGTATTTCCACATGTGCAGATCTCCACCCCTGTCATTAGTGACACTACACAAGTCTGATTTTTCGCTACTTTTTGGAATGCACACTTGCAGGCCCTCAGCCCCTGCTTCTGACCCTGCCGTTGACGCTTTTGATACTTGTGGCGTCCGCAGGCACTCTCCGCGCGTGCACGACTTTATAAGGGCCGCACAACCAGTGGAAGCGACTAGCTGGTGCTTGCACTGCTCAGTTCACAACAACTGCAATGTATTTTTCGGACTTGTTCTTCTCACCGAGCCCCCGTCCGTCCTGTCCTACCTGTAGCGCAGCTCTTCATTCGTTGCTGAGCCGGCCAGAAGGACTGGAAGGGCTATTGCGATGCGAAGATCTGGCAAGCGCACCCACGACCAGCGGGAGCGCGAGGATGATGCCCCGGCTGCGCCTGTCGCTGTGACTGCACCAAATCGCGAGGTTAATAGAACTCAGCGGCACTCCGCATGCAGCTTAACGGGGGTTGCGCAGCTCGAGACAACCTTGGCGCGGTCTCTGTTTGGTCCAGAACGTGACCAGGCCGATGGTGCCACTGCTCTGGCAACTCCCGGTGCTGCCGTCACACTGGCAGTTCCACCACGGCGTCCTGCCAACCAGATGCCTGCTTCTGGTTCGTCTATTGAATGTGACTGCAGCTCGAGCACATCCAACTTTACCATCCGGGCCGGAAGTGCGTCCGCTCTGCGCGTCCGCACGGCCAGCATTGCCGCCCCTGTGCAGTCGCACATCCCCCGTCCAACAGGGCAGACTAATCGTGCAACCCTGCGTCCTCCTGGTGCATTGGGGGTGAAGACCCTCTTGGTGTCCAGCTCCGCCCATGCTGTCCCAGACAACGGTTGAGACTTCTGCTGTAGCTCGCTCACAATGGATCTCGCGTGAGCACGTGGGAGAGCTACTGACGATGCTTGCCGAGCAGTCGAACATGGTCAGGGCGCAGGAGCGAAAGCTTGCTCGTCCCAAGACAAGAGTCAACGACGACGAGGAGAAGCTAGAGCCCGCCGATGACGAGCTTCTTGAGGTGCGGGTGACGACTAAAGCAACGCTTTCCAGGATCCTGCTACTACAAGCCGACTTCAAGGATGTCAAGCACGAGCAAGAGAGCTTTCGTGTGGCTCGCGGGATTTGTGGCGGCAGCTAGCAGGCCACATCGCGTGCCGGAACTGGATGTGGTTAGAGTTGCACACGTATGACGGAAGTGGGGTCAAAGTACATTGGTGTTGCTAAGACCATCGAGAAGGAGGTTCTGCAGCGGTGCCACCGCGAAGGTACTGAGCAGGACCGAACAAGTACTGTTCCACTCCGGAACTGAGGGGGTCGCGGTGAGCCGAGAATGGCGAGGGAGCTTTCCGCGGACGGCCTGGAGGTTGTCGTGGCGAGTTCACCGATGGCTCTTGCCAATCGTAAGGAGTACCATACGCGTTCCTACTATGATGAGGCGACGGCTCTAGTTGGAATGGTGCGTGTAAAGCTTGGCCCTGGGAACTGACCATCCTTGCTTTTTGGAGGCCGAATCCCCTTGCAAGTACGAGGAATCTACTTCAACAAACTATGTTCTATGTGAAAGGATGAGGCAGACAGTCTCAGGCATGATGAGCGCGCGGAAGAGAAACGCTGGGTGTAAGCTGTTCCAAGGCCTTGGATATTAGTTCTTGATATCGCGGAAGACCACGTTTGTATCGGACAGCGAGCGGCCGGACCGCTCACCTCAGGCACTTCAAGCGCGTGTGAGGCTGCTGAGCTCAAAAGGGGAGGAAGGGACTCCAGGATTCTCAACGTGGCGACTCAGGGAGGTCGGGGATCTAGCATATGGTGACTACGCCGTACAGAAGTAGATGTGTGATCTTGAGGAGGGTGATGTACTGTTTAGAAACTCTTTGGGGAGACATATCCTTCACGAGTTCCGAGGGTACCATGCTAAACAGGATCGGATGTCCGCGGAAGGGTCCATCAAGCAACTCGCATGCCTGGACGCCTGGCTGGCAATATTAGTATCCTGTCGGGAGCCTGCTGAGAGCCACGGCGGCCAGCACCGACGCACTTACAGCCTGACGTTTTCCAAGTACCTGCCCCTGGCAACCGTGCAGATGCTATGCAGCGTTTGCAGCGTTTTCCGCCACGTCGTTCCGCAAGAGGTGTTTCGGTATCCTGCTACGGTTGAGGGGGAGTTGTGTGAGTTGGTGAACGAGACGACGGAGTTGTGTGGTGAAGAGGATGGCGAGGCTTTGTTAGCAGATGCCCCTGGAGTAGCCACAAGCATAGTGCAGGTCGGCTCAGAAAACAAATTGTATGCGGTGGTACGAAAGACGCGGTTTTCGGACGACATCTCCAGTATGCGTTGCAGTGTTCTCGATTGGTACGTTGCGAATGCATACACAAGCGAGGGACTGTATGAAGTTTGCAATGGCTCATCTGGCCTGTTACGGATTCCGGCTACGACTCTGGATTCCTCCTCGCGCGCTCCTGTTGGAACAGAGGACGAGTAACTCTCGACAAACAGAAGAGAGAAAAGGACGGAGACCATACTTGTATGTTGTGAGCTCACTAAACAGATTGTAGTTTTCTCGTGTGTTTGCATCTAAAGCAGAACCACCGCCGTGTTCGTTGGAGCGGAGCGTTCAGGTAGGACTGGCCATCCATCGCGGTCTCTGCAGAACCTTCCTGTGTAGAAGCGATGGTAGAGGCATTGGGGCGGAGGAGTGAAAGGGGGGATGTGGGAATTTGACCGAACCACGTGAGCTGTCTTAATGCTACCAGAGGCCTTGCACGGTCCAAACTCGGGAGAAGCAGGAGCTTGACGCCCTCGTCGCTGCAAGTCTGGGAGCGGGACGGGATTTTCTGCGGGACTTGCATTCTCATCCGTAGACCACCGCAAGCAAGCGCATTGCAGAGTGGCATCAACAGCGTCGATTGGTGCAACACAGTCCACGTACCGAACGAAAGCATACTCGGTAGGTTGCAGTGATTCATGGTCATGCATACGGAAGAGAGACAGAAATTAGGCCACCCATACAATGTCAGTGTGTTCTTCGTCGTCAGGTACCAGGAACACGAAGCTGATTCGCTGCATTTCCGTCGGGCCAAAGGTGCTACTTGCATAAACTCGCTGAATGACATGTTTCCGCATTGAGTCGAGTCGAATGACATTCAGGTCTGGATCATAGCCTTTGACGGAACGACGGAACCCGCTGAGAACGTAACCACTATTGATGGTAGTAATTCGGAGAGTGTCATATGTGTGCCTCGAATGTTGCTGGGGAAGCTCGGAGCGGACAAGATCTAGGAGCACAATGGTGCCCTGCTCACCAAGCTGGACAAGAAGATCGAGGCAGATGCTAGGAGCTTCTCCGCGTAGTGATCGGAGCATCGCGGCGGTGAGGCAGCCTTCTTCATTCCCGAGAAGCGGCATCGCGAGGGTTCGAAAGTGAGCAAGCTCGTGGAGGTACATTCTGAAGCCTTCCCTGACAAGACGCGCCCCGTGCCTGTCGTATGGATTCCTGTGCAGGGTTGTAAGGAGACGCAATTAGGAGACGGAGCCGACTTGAGTTCGAACGGCAGCAAGGTTCTCGGAGTGCTGGATTCTGCGGACGGTTTCGTCCATGGCTGTTGCCTTCGCCTGGAGGTGCGGTGTTACTATTATCTGAATGTAGTATGAGCGTGTTCACAAACACCGGCATCTAGATGTTGTTGGCCTCCAGAGTTGTGGATTTCATCCGCAAGGTGAGCAAGGAGATGAAACTTGAGGGTCTCGAGCCTGGTCGGGTGGTGGTCCCCAAAGATGTGGAGCATGGAGGCTTTAAACTTATTGACACGACCCTCTAGGTTGTGAACCTCGGCGAAGCTTCAGTGCTCCTTCACTCCCTGCTTCGAGCTGAGTGTTAGAATTTCTGAGTACTTAGCGACATTAGATGCGAGGGGCGCGGAGTCAGCTTCATCACAGCAACGGTCAATGATTCCTGTGATAATCGGTAAGACGATGTCAACGGACCTGTAGTGTTTGGCCTCCAACGTGCCGCGGACTCCTCCATTTGCGTAGACTCTGTTCAGGCTACCGAATTTTTCGGAGGCGCAGAAGTCATTGTGTAGGCCGGGAACGTAGACGTCCCTCTGAACGGCAGCCAGAACTATGCTGACTCCTCGAAGGAAAGCAGTGCGGTTGGTTCTGAACTGCTCTCAAGTGTTGCCGGCGGAAGCTTGCGCTGTGATTAGGACGGGGAAGTCGAGCCTAAGAAATATGCAGGTCTTGATTAGCTTGGAGATGCCGAGGCGGAAGCTGTGCAATGGTTCGAAACCGAAAATTGAGTGCATGTCGAGACGAGAATTGGACGGAAGGAGGGGGTATGTTACCAGAAAGGGTGGAATCCTCCGCAGGGAGAAGGTGGCAAGGGTTTATTGCGCCTGTGCAGTGGCGGCTCGTGCCTGAGCCAGCTTGCCCAGCAATGCATGAGTATCGGCGTCGGCCTCGAGTTGGTCCTTATTTCTGCGAAGAAGGATGGTGGACTGCGTAGTGCGCGGCGGGAATGAGGCGTACGAAGTGTGGGGATTCGAATGTACTTCGCAACGGTGGCAGGGCTGGCTGGGTGTCGTGCCTGACTGAGTGGTGATGACGCCCTTCGCGCCGGATATGTCGCAACGGTAGCTGGAGATGACTGGATAACATTTTCAGACACAATCGTAGGCATCTGAGCGTGTGAAGCGCACGGGGGCTTCTTCATACAGAGGCGATGGCAGAGAGTGCCGGGCGGAGTGTAGCACGGAGGTTTTCGTGTCTGGTGGGCAACTACTCGAAGGTGGAAGGACGTCAAAGTCTCTGTCATCCACGGTGGGGAAGAGCTGGGAAGGAAGACAGCCAACGACGGTGTGCCGACATTATGCAGCGTCGGCGTAAAGCTGCAGTGAAGTTGAGGAGAGTAAGATGCATGGGGTATGCAACGAGGGCGTTGTTCTTAGGGGTAATGGCGGATTTATTCATATACATCGGTATGCAACCTACAAACGAATGGGTCCCCGATGACCCGGTGTCCGAGATGACACCCTCGAGCTCGCTACCCATGACTTCTTCCGTGAGGCCTTGAAAAACTCGTCGGGGCACGTCGATATGCAGGGGACGCGCTAAGAGATGCGTGTCGCTCTGCGAGGGGTCACCACAAGGGCGGAAGTAGCAAGACTCTGTGTCAGCTTTCACTACTTTCTTTCGCAGGATCTCGGTAGGGTCCTGGGTGTAGGCAGTTCCGAAGGATTACCGCTATGGTCCAACACACGAGTTGCGGAGAAGCCCTGATTGTGAAGCTCCTTTCCGACAACAGCGGGTGTGAGCGAGCGACGCTCTTGTGAGAAGCGAACGCGGTCTCCAAAGCGCGCGAAAGAGAAGTGGTGATCCCTGAGGATAGTGATGATCCCGCCAACCGTGCGCGGGGTGGCAGTCCTCTCTACTTCAGCAAGACGGACCGCGATAGACAATATGAGGATGTCGCTCTCACTTGTTGTCGCTTCTACATCAGGGTGACACAGGAACGGGAACAAAAGAAGCAGAGGCGCCGGAGCCTCATCAGAAAAGAAGTTGTCATTGTAGTGGACAGGAGCTTCTGCGGCGGGTGAACCTTACGGAGAAGTAGGGCCGAGCTCAGCCGGTCGGTGCGCTTGGAGGTGACACTGTTACCCGTGTTTGGAAAGGGAGTACGCATCGGAAGACGAGTAGACGCAGTGCGGAAATTTGCGGTGCACATTGGGGGTTGGCAAACATGGCTGAGAGGAGAAGAGATGGCGGGGAGAGTGGGAGAACGGAGAGGTCGGACATTTTCCACGGGTGGAGGTGCCTTCTGGTTTTCCCAAAGGACATGACGGTAGGTCCGCTCGCTAGCACTCCCGCGTTCACGAGACATAGTACAGGTCTCGTGCACGCGGGAGTGTTCAAGGTGGAAGGCGGGGCCTAACAATCGACACACACGCACGCTATTGGCTGTGTGGACAAGAGAGTACATTGCATTGGCTGACGGCTACTACAACCAGAGGTGGGAATCGAAAAGCAGTAATACTATAATGTCCGTAATTGAAAAAATTTCAAAGTTTCGTGCCGTGTAGGGTACTTCCAAAGCACGGCGGCGAAACTGTAGAACTCAGGAACCTCCCGCCGGCCCCATTTAAACCATAGCGGTGTGCGACGCGACCTTGTCAAATCTGTAAAGGTACCCTGCCGTCAACAGAAAGTACTGACCGACGGTTTTCCCTTGTGAGGCGACGGCGTGCATAGGTAAGCAGCGGGTATTCGAAACGGTATTCGCGCGGGCAGGAAGAGCTCGGACGGGATAGGTGGCGTCGTTGAAGAGTTGCGAGACATGTGGTGTGCGATGCAATACGGCGAGTGCGGGGTGTTCGAGGTGGTGAGGGCGACGCAATGCAGGTGGTGGTGGAGTGTGGTATACAAACTGGAAAGGAAGGCGATTGGAACGCGTGGCGTGGTTCAAGAGTGTTGAGGCGTTTGGTTTTCGATACGATGCGGGGAGCGCAGGCTGTTGGGGGTAGATAGGGTAAGGAGGTGCGAGTGATGGTGGTGGATTGTGGTGAACAAACTGGAAGGGATGGTGGGCGGGATGGGAAGCTTCGCCAAAGAGTGGCGACACGTCTGGTGTGAGACGCGTTGCGGGGACTACGGTCTGTTACAGGCGGAGGGGATGAAGGAGTATGGGTCATGGTGGGGCATGATGGTGAAAACGTAGATTCGTCTGAATACCCTAAAATGACTATTCATGTAGCAGCACGGAAGTGTAGCAGAACGAGACCGAACGTTCACCGCGCGCATTGAACGTTCAGTTTAGATTGAGGAAGAGCAATGCGCAGCTGCACTTTTCGCAGTTCCAAATCCAGCATTACTGCATTTGGAATTGCGAAAAAAGCAGGTACAGTGCAGAAAAACTAGCTCTGGGCTTCCACAGGTTGTAGCATGCTGCGCAGTATAACTGCGTCCTGGACTTCCATAGGCCGTACTGTATCAGGTAGTATTACTAGACCAGAAATTTCGAAAAGTGCAGTCCGAAGCCTAGTAGTACTTGAACCGGACCTCCACTTCGCGAAAGTCCGAGTCTACTAAAACTGGACCCGGACCTCCACTTTATGGAAGTGTGGGTGTAGTAATACTAGACCTGGAACTGCAAAATGTGTAGTAAATCACGAGTGTTCGTAGACCTTCTACTGCAGTCATTGGACGTTCGTATCCGTTTCCGGAAACACGGACGTGGCAGAGATTACTTGAAACAGCATATCCAGAAGGCTCATGAATCCAAATATGAAGGGAATATGGAGCAAAGTCCAAATCATTACTTGAGTAGTTTGAGAAATGAAGTCGGTATCCGATGGTGGTGGGTGATCCCTATTAACATTCTGGGTGTCACTCACAAGCGTCTAACGAGAATTGAGAAAGGTACTGTAGCCCCACACAATTTAATCGGCGTCAAATGGGTTACTCGATTTCGTTGTGTCGCCATGAGATGACCCTTCAGGATATGTCACTGCTGGCTGTCTTCTGTTCAACTTGGCTCTGTGAAAAAGTCGTTACTCACGACTCCTTCAGAATCTATGGAGGCCTCACGAGAAGAATTCGAAGCGCAGAGGCCCTCGATGAGAATCGATCTCGCGGATAGATGGTCCCCCAGTAGCCCGATGATCTGTGCAGTATTTTGCTGCAGTTAAAACTATTGGCAGGAAGTTTTTCACTTGAACGTGACAGGAGCACGAAACCGATGGTAGATGTAATACATCGTTAAAATCTAAAAACATATAGAAAGTTTCATATATTTATCGCAGTCATGATTTTGTCCTGATACATATATGAGGCAATACTCACCCTCCAATAGACACTAGTCACATGCACTTATAGACAGGACATATTTTCTAATGTATTGTACCCTTTGTAGGCTCCGGTACTAAACAGTGACACTGGGATACATTCAAGTGCTTCCTTTGCTGGCGTCTTCTTGATATTCGGCCTGATACAGGGCGAGCTTTCGCGCTGATACTATAGGTCAAGAACATGTTCACTTGAGCCGTTCTTGGTAGCCATCACAAGACGTTACTGTGTTCTATCTGGAAAGATTAGAGGCCTGACAGGACTTGATCAGTTGTTTGGCAAGTTACAACTGCAGTGCTCCGGAGCGTGCATCCGCCCAAGATAGTATCATGGAAGGGGTTTAGAAAACTTATACGTAGCGCAACGAGCATATTAATGCCGGGTATTGTAAACTTTTCTTTCTTTCTCCATGATCGATTGACATGAGAGGTCGGCAGGTCTGATTTCATACGAAACATGCTGCAACGTCCACTTAGCAAGTAGACACGAGCGCTAGCCAGAATGCCTGTTGTTCTGAGCGCCTCATATGAGGCGGGTATGAGGCCTGTCAGTCGTTACTCTTTAACCTAACCGATTTGTTATATTTGTATGTCATTCGAAAGCTCTTGATCTTCTCTACTAAGCAGGAGCGAAAATGAAGAAGTTTCTCGAACCTGTTCTGTGTTGTGCCGCCTGTAAGCTACTACAAGCATAAATTCTCACTTTGTTGCACTAAGCAAGTTGGGAGTGTGTACGAATCAACATACACCTGATGAACAGAACCTACTGTAGCCGGAATCAAAACAAAAAAAGCAAATAATCTGTCAGTTGGAAATTCGAACACAATCAGCACAATTATCGGCAGAGGTGATTGGGCCACGATCGCGCGCAGCCGTGGTCTACATTACGACTCTAGAATTGACTGACAATTGCGAACGTCAGCAAGCATTGAGCGTGAACTGTGTCAGTGGGGAGGGTTCAACGCCAGGTGAAATGTCTTTTGTATCAGGTCCCCACTTCCAACAAGGAGGGTATTTAAACGAACACTTGGAGGTAGCAGTATAGTTTAGAAAAAGAATATGGATGCTTTAGCATGTGCAGTTTGGGTAAAAGCATGGAGCAGATTTGGCTTTCTAACCTTTTGGTTATTTGCGCTCAATTCAACACGCTGTAGAGAAGCTCTGGACCATCAACAGGAAGAAGTTCACCCGCGGTTACAACTTCAAACCTAACACGGTCGAGAGCGAAAGCGTACGCATATCCAAACATTGCATTGTTATAACACTGAAACTGGTCTGACGTAGATTTATGAATACATCTTGCAATTTTTCTGGCCTCATACGCGTCTTTCGGTTGGTACAATAGATAGTAGTGTAGAGTTGATACCTGTGAATTATTCAGATAAGCAAAGTAGCTTTTGTCCAGCTGTATAGCAGCTAGAAAAAGTTAGTTTGGCATACGGTCCTTCGTAGGATTGGTGCCAGCGAGAAAAGCTGCTATCTGATGTCGGCCGGAGCAGGCTGGCGCTATTGAGGGTTCCTGATTCCATTAAAGATAGAGGTTAATGTAAATCGGTTCTAGGTATTGTACGACACGACTGTTTTTCAACCTATTCTCCTTGGTCGTAATCGATGAAGATTGAGCTGTCTCTAGAATCATATGTGGTACTGCTGTTCACAGTATTGGCTAGGTTTTATTCGTTCATCGGTCTTTTTGCTGTAGCTGTACTGCTGCAGACATTCCTTTCTATTTATAGTATATCAGCAAACAACTTACTGTGAAACTCTCCGAAAACTAACTGAGTACACCTACATCATTGCATATTACCTCGTACCTCTCCTTCCCTCTAGTTGATGTACTGGAGTCTTGATAATTTCGGTGTGCAGCCCTGCAAGAAGGTTGACAATATCAATCACCGTGATCATACTGAAATGCTAGTCAATTCTGTTGTCAGCACGTGTACGCTGCCCTAACTTTCGAATGAAAGGACAGCTCAGACAATTTTCGTCGTGGCCGTCTCAATCGACCATCGTTTCTGAATTCATTCCTGAGTGGTATCCGGGAGTCCAGCTTCTTCGTAGTCCTCGTGGCTCTTTAACTGCCAACCCAACAATTACAATAAATACGATCAACCACTTTAGATGGTTGCTGTCTTTTCTCTAACCTCACTGTGGATACTCGCGCCGATCTCCCATAATGCCAGCAACAGCGCAGATAACGCATTGCTTTGGTAGACGTCCCAGATATACCTTCCGATACTCCATCTCTGTCCTGGTGTCTATTTGACATTGAGTTTTGCCTCATATGAGGTCGTCTCTGGCCTTATCTAAGGTCTACTGACCGTCGATGAAATAAGTAAATTATATCATACATGTGATGAATATGCTAGTTTTTGTACGTGCAATTTACCTCATCTCCATCTACGATACCAAATCAATGGGTAGCGTACTCCGTTGCACTCAAACTCTGACTGAACAAAAAGCTCAGTGAGATTTTCTGCAGCTCACTCTAACCGAATGGAGTACTCAAAGACCTTCAAGTAAATACGACGAACAGCGAAAGTGGACGTCTCCTTGATACTTTAATATCTCCGCGAAATTTGGCCTCATACTGTATGAGGCTAAATATCCAAAAGACATTAGAACTACTTCATAATAAGAGATCCCTTGTTTTCCAATAGTGCTTTTCGGAATTGCATCTTTATCATCCTCTCATTGTTCAGGGTTACAGACATTCGTCAGTAATGTAAAAAAAGTAGTAGGAAATACATCAAAACTACTGATATGTTTGAGGAGCTGATTGTTTACAGAAAACGGAGAGGTCAGGACCTACGCAGATAGAGAATACGCCGCGTGCTGCAACCTTAATGTCTTCCACCTCCCGATGTCTACTTTCCAAACTTACTCATCTGAGTATCGACAACCAAAATCACTAGAACGTATATCACTATTATTTCATGCGCACTGCACATGTATCAGACGGCAGCGCATACACTGTACAGCAGACACTGAAGTTGCTTTCAACTTCGGAGACGGGGCTGGTTCAATACTGTAATTAAGTCACTCATGTTTAAAGAACCACGCAGTAAATTTGAAGCGCGTCTGCATGTACTCCTCTTGAAATTGGAATCAGTCTCCCGGTTCCATGACAGCTTCGCAGGAGCCCTGCGCTGATTTGCAGGTGCTGCGTAGACATCAGACCACACAGAAGCATTTCTTTGATAGTACGAACTACCAGGTCATTGATCCTGTGAAAACTGCAGGAAACCGGAGAGCCTGCATTTTGACACGGACAGCATCACAGTTTGTCACTTTCAGGAGGAAACTTATCCGTCAGTGTTATGCATTTCTACCTTCACGACTGTATCGTAGTGCTAGGGTATTGTATCTGTGGCTAATTGTTTCAATGAAAGCAATTGGTAGCTATAAGGAACTCGGTGAATTAGATACGTCTTTTTATATAGAAGACAGAGAATCGCCTTCGAGGTCGTCTTTTTCTCTCTATGCATGACTTTCTGGCATAGAATAGATTGTAAAATACTGTGGAGGGAAACAAGCGGTTCAATTCTAGAATATCTGCAGCGTTCTTCCTACTGAGCTGCCCAGTCAGTGCCATACGAGACGTTTTATGAAAATGTTAGCTGGACTGGTCTTTATCTGCAGTAACTAAAATGTCATTTTCTGCATCGCAATGGTTAGAATCCGTATACAGTCACAGCCAGAGCTTGTTATAGTAATCAGCTCGGTAGGTCTGTATGATCGACTTGATGCTTACATGCTGCGGGTACAAAATACGAATTACACTTTCAGTCGTGAACCAGTTGAGATATCTGTTGCCAGCGTCGCTTGTTCTATCTAGTTAGCGGTAGGAGCTGACACAAGAGGTTGTTATGTTAACCCTCTTGTAATCCTAGACACAGATAATTTGAGATACTGTAGTCGGTCACCTACACTACCAGAGGGTATGCGCGTATCATTCGTCATGTCCATGACGTACATAGATAGTATCTCCTCAATTACCTATATTCTACGGCTACGGCAAATTGAGTCTTTGCTCATATTCTCAGCTGTTAGTCATGCGTCTTAATTCATCGCTGTCTTTTACTTCAGCTGGTCTTTACCAGTTATGTAATTATCAGTACGCACTGCTGACAGGCCCTTAGGTCTGAACGCTGATACTTGGCGAGCTGGTGCGCCCTGAAGCCGCTATATACTCCCAAGCATTCTACTGGCAAACAGGTCGCATACCACTAGAATTCAGTAATTCTAGGAACTACTGCTTGAACACACCCGAGCATTTTCTGTGCTACAAGTACCTGACTCTACAGTCCTGTAGATATTAAAGGCATCGGACATCGGGGGGACAACCCGGCTGTGCGAATTACCTTCTGTAGAGGACTCCCAAAATTTGGCAAATATCCCATCAGATCGGATATGTCCGCAGGAAAGTGACGGTATTTATTGCAGAACTGTTCATTAGTTGAACATCAAACTGAAATTGTATGCGAAGCTCGTCTCGATTTACCAAGTGCTTGCATCTAACGACACCATGGTACGACTCCTCAATATCAGTCTGCAAATGCTTCTCTTTAAACAGGCTAAACATTTTCTGATGGGCAGCACACTACGTGTAATTTCGGAACGTGCCACAAAGGAAACTACGTTACCCGTCGAACGGGCAGATGCGATAATCTACTGCAGCGGTCGAGAGGAATCTATGCAGGTGGATTGCATTCGTTGATGTTCGGGTCATCTGTCTCCTCAAATGTTCCTCCCACAACTTGGCAGCAGTCCCTCTGGAGCGCAATGGTCGAATCCGTGAACATCTCGTACTTGCTGTCTGAATTTTCTATTCCCGCCGCGCCCCTACAGCTCGTTGTAATCCGGCTGTTCGATGACAAGCAGGCTCGAATGAAACCTTCTACTCCGATTACTCGCACCACGAGTCTCACCACGTTGGAATTGGGAGACAAAGAGCACTCGCATGTTAAGTCGAAGACCCCGCCTTCTGGGGTTTCAGGCGTTGCTACTGTGCAAACTTCCGAAGCAGCCACACTCATGCTTGGCGGCGGCGATGCTGACGGCGATGCCGACTGCGACGGTATTGGGGAGTTTGATGCAGTGGGTGACGGCGTCGGGGAGCTCGATGCAATAGGTGACGGCATCGGGGAGCTCGATGAAATAGGTGACGGCATCGGGGAGCTCGAAGCGGAAGGTGACGGCGACAGATCTGACTTAGCGCGGCATGCAAAGCCCTTCCGCCGGCCAAAACGAGTCTTGTAGAAACAGACTTGGATGGAGCAGCGAGTTGGGTAGCGTAGGCAGGATTTCTTGGCTTTAAAATACCGCGAGCATTTGTTCGGGCAGCGGAAACCGGAACCCCGGTTGCGAGTTGTTTGGATGGTACCGAACGAAACGGTGTCAGAGGCGAACGCTTGTACGGAGCATAGCAGAGCAGTGCAGAGGAGCAAGTAGGTGACGAAATTGGACATCCTGGTGATGAAGAGTGCTTGGCAGAATACTAGTACTTCTTCTCTGGCAAAATGGAAAGATTTCAACTGGGTCTTATACACAATGCGTACTCATCCACGAACGGCAATCATGAGGCAGACACTTCGTCATGGGAAGTAAATGAGGTGAGTATAGGATGGTGTCGACATACACCTCGGGACAGGTCTGAACTCCATGTTTTGTCGCTTTGTATGAAGGTGGGCAGCGTGACCGTCACGAAAGTTAAGAAGTCGCACGTAAACCGTACTTCACTTCTCAGTAGATTCTTGTATTCGTTGTTTATGTATCTCGAGATCCCAACGAGGAACAGTCATGCCAGAACAGTTTACCTGGGATATGCTCAGGCCAACCCTGTGTCGGGCGATCCTTTTCTAGGCTCAAAGTCGAGTTGCACCCAACGTCCATCAGATTCGCACGCAGTATCAGCAGTTCTTCATAGGCTGGGGGAAGAGCTGAGAGCTACAAGTGACAGGACAGCTAAGCGCCAAGGCTAAATCAAAATGAACACCACACCGCAATCTCAGTGCAACTATATTTCTCAGGAATGGGGCTGGAACTTTATCGACAAGCGCTTTCATTGCTATGTACATGTAAGCTACCTGACTAAATCTAGTAACTGCCCCCACGTCTCAAAGCTTGCTTGGGAACATCCAAATTGAAAAGCTTGCTCGAGATGTCAAATCATTGGCTGATGTCGAACGTGTGCATGAACGTGGGACCTCCTGCAGGGGCATTAAAATGCAGAAATCTACGAAAGTAAACAAAACAGAAAGGGCCAATCTGACGGGCCAAAGCAGACAAATCTTGCCAGCGTATTTAACAGCGTTTGAGAAATCACTGCCGGCGAAGGGTTTTTTTATGAGCAGGCAACTGGAAGAATGAATGGCAGAAGGGGCTGTTTGAAACTACAATATTACTCATTCAGGTCATGCTAGAACTGGGCATTCGAATATTTCTATGAGGCCAGATGTCCAATAGACACTAGTACCGGGCAAACGAAATTATTCTTGTGAACGGAAAACTGTGTCGAATGAATCGTGCAAGGCAGACAGTACTGTTCTACTCGCATACATACTCAGATCTGATCGGACGTATGAGTATGTAAATATGGCGAGAGACATTTCGCAATTTGTCTGCTTTTCGTAAACATGATCCGATCTCGGGGAGAATAATGATCGTTTCCAGCAATGACAGTCGAAAACTGGCGCATTGAACCGCTCGCCTTTCATTTGTCACTGCATCACCCTTTCTATTCTTTTCGGGATTTGTGCAATTCAAGGTGTGTTGCGTGTGCAACCCTATCGAGTTGCGTGGCGGAGACGCTCTGCTCCATCCAAGCAACCTTCCGCGGTTACACTGTCGTTTGGATGGTCATACCAGAGCTTCCCTTCGCAGTGTTGACGTATTACTGCATTGTCTGTATTCCTCTATCAGTACTGGGTCAGTCGCTAAGCACAACCCATAGATGTGCCCGGCCTGGGAACACAGTGATAGCTAGATTGCAGCCTATAAATGTCAATCAATCTGGTAATGTGAAAATCCACGTGCGTATAGTACCGGAAGGCCCACATGGCGTGGCTCATACGCCCCAGTATCATAACTGGTTGTCCAGGAGTGCGCTGATGAAGAAAAGCTACCTATCATCAGGGCTTGATATAGTGCTGCTCTTGTCGTTGACTGCTCAGGACTGATTCCATAAGAGCGGCAGATGGTCCCAAGATGAAAACAAATTGTGCAGGTTTTATGGATTCGTTCGAACCATCATTTGGACATTGACTGCAGCAATG
Organism: Endocladia muricata; assembly: GCA_032356245.1. Classification (NCBI taxonomy): domain Eukaryota; phylum Rhodophyta; class Florideophyceae; order Gigartinales; family Endocladiaceae; genus Endocladia; species Endocladia muricata. The sequence goes on along the minus strand of JAUKWC010055607.1, from coordinate 2,389 downwards.
CACACTCTCGAAGAACGTGCATATTACTTACACGCGCGCAATTAGTTTACAATGGTATATTGAAGATGCAAATTTTGATTCACAATAGCCAATGAATACGATTTGACCCCCATGATTATGTGATACTCACGCAATACAGTGGCACGAAATGTACCTTCTTCACACTTGATACCTGTCGTCTGACAGCACATGATAATGATACATACTTCTCGAGTTCATCGGGCCAATTCTCTCTGGCAGGTGTCAAATGTGTGATCACCCAACAAAATAGCATTGATGCGATAGTATACAAAGCAACTGAAAGGTTTGCAACAACAAAACATTTTCTGAGTGCGTTAGTATCCACAATTATATTCATTACACAAAATGAAAACGTTTTCAACTTAAATAAGGAGCGTAATATGTATGAAAATGAGTGATAATGAGTGCAATTCTATGACGTTTTCATTCGTTTCGTGCACACCTTTAGCTCCTGAAGCAGGTATGATGGTTACTCTCCCTGAATCCCGCTTGTTTCTACACAGGCAATCCTGTTCTGACGTCATAATGTTTCCACGAGCATACTGTACCTGATCTCCGATAATTGCCAAGATTATCCTCTCGCAAGAACCATTTGACATAGCCTAGCTACTGGCCGTTTGGTGCCCTTTCGTAGCGAGGGTGGAAACAAAGTCTTGTCCTTTACTTTCTCTCCTCAGAGAAACCTTTTTTTCCGATCACTCCCACTGCATGAACCACTTCGGCCTGCTGAAGGTAGTTGTCATCATGACATGGGTGAGTACATCTACACGCATTTTAGAATTTTATACCTAGCCCTCAATCAATATGTAGCGCTCGAAGGATTCTGAGAAACAGTGATCATGTCCTAAGAATGCTCATGGAAAACCCAGTGTAAATACAGTAAGGTTGTAAGTCATCTACTTTGCCTTGAACAGCAATTTCGCAGAATAGTACAGCCCCTCTTCTCGCGTTTCACTTCCGTGTTTCTACAAAGTTCAATATCGCAAACAATTAGTGTACAGGAGTTCATACTGCTTACTCAATACGAAAGGCAAAAGGGCGGATACGGGCGCAAAGCTAGTACAGCAACATCACACCGACCCAGTCACTACTGAAGGAAGCGCTGCAACTTTGCAGGCATTTGTATGGGTACTGGTGTGGTGCTGGTAGCGTCGCACTCACCTCTAAACCTCTCCCGGACAATGGAAGCAGGTGGTTTCTGGCCAGTAGGATAGATGTAAATGTGAGGATAGCGCATACACCTAACAATTAACCGTGAAAGTAGGTGACTTTTATTATAAAACAGTACAGACGCATTCTTATCCACATGGGCACAGTGTGTTTGTACCTTCGTCTGATCCGTTTGTGGCCAGTACGTCGACCAATTATTAGGTCGAACAGTACCTAGTCTCTCCGTACAGTCTCACGCACTCGGGCACGTGGTTAGAGATGCGCTATGGTCACAGTATTGATTAAAAAGTCAGTGAACGACACCGCCCTAGTGTAGGCCCGGGGGTCATTCAAAAGTTGTGGTTCGGAATTCAGTTCTTCGTTGTTCGCAGCCAACAAAGTTCAGCTCTTCGCAGACTAGCTTTTTAGCAGTGACCATGACGCCAACGGGGGCATGATGAGGGTGAATGCGGCTCGGTAGGCCGTTTTTTGCCCAAACGGAGTGGAACACTATTCCGCAGGAATGTGGGTTAATCGCCGCCCATCGACACAAGTGGTGATCGAGGAGACCGGTAACTATACGGTGAGGCACCAGAATTGCCCTCGGGAGAGCTCTGCCAGACGCGAATATACGCTGTCACTGTCGCGCGTACGGTGCAGTCGCGTACGATGAGTCGTACTTCGAATTTGGAGAGTTTGCGCCTGGTCGGCAAGTTGACAGCTAATCACAGATCGAATAGAAAGCATTATTGGTATGGTTGGAAGAGATTGAAGCTTTGAACTGAAGGTAAACGTACGCTCAAGTCACAACCGTACGGATTTTCATGATTGAAAGCGCTTTGTAGCAACGACGGGAAAGGTATCTCCAAGTGTGGAGTCTTAAATCTGGAGTGCAGACGGGCAGACAAGTTCAAAATCTCCGTCGTTATGGGCGCAAACCTCGACGACACAGTGTGCTACCGTGTTCATGCTACTAACAACGTCGACTAACGGCTCTCTTCGTGCCGAAACACAAAGAGGGGAAGTGTCTTTGAAGAAGGGCTCGGTACTTCTTGCAGTGTGAACGCTTGCGTCCGTGTGCACCATTCGAGTGGCTTTCCACCAGATTGCTAACAGTCTATCGACGGTGAGCGAAGGTAGCCAGGTCGGAGAAGAGATTGAACTCCTCATGCCCACTAAATATAAGCGACCACAATGCTGGCTGAGTATCTTGCATGCG